>PVKP010001408.1:0-147288 GCA_004027715.1 Plecturocebus donacophilus | reverse complement strand
CCCCAAAAGATATACTGTGGTCCTAACCCCCAGACCTATGAATGTGACTATATTTGGAAATAGGGCCTGCAGATGTAATCAAGTTAAGATGAAGTCATATTAAATTAGGGTAGGCCCTAATCCAATACAATTGTAGTCCTTATAAGAAAAAAAGACACACAAACACACAGAAAGGTGAAAACACCATGTGAAGATATTCAAGTTTTTTAATAAAAAATACTTTCAAAACCATGTGCATATTTTATATATATGTCAAAGATAAAAGGCGGATATTGAAGTGATATGTCTCAAAGACAAGTGACCCAAAACATTGCCTGCAAACACAGAAGCTAGGAGAGAAGCATGGGACAGAATCTCCCTCAGTTTCTAGAAGGAACCAACACTGCTGACACCTTGATTTCAGATTTTTATTCTCTAGAAATGCAAGAGAATACATTTCTCTTGTTTTAAGCCACCAATTTGTGATCCTTTCTTACAACAATCCTAGACAACTCATATGAAGACTTAGCAGGGTGTGGTAGAATATAAACTTGAGCAATAAACAGTTGAGAGTTTGTATTCCAGTTCTTCTACTCAATGACTGTATGACTGGGCAAGTTATTGAACCATTTCTACCAAATACTGTCTTCATTTATAAGATGAGGATTGTTATACACATCTTAAAACTTGCCATGAAAATTAGAGAAGAAACATAAAATATCTAGTACAGCAAGGTGCGATGGCTCACACCTGTAATCCCAGCACATTGAGAGGCCAAGGTGGGCAGATTACTTGAGGTGAGGAGTTCAAGACCAACCTACATGGTGAAACCTGGTCTCTACTAAAAATACAAAAATTAGCTGGGCATGGTGGTGGGTGCCTCTAATCCCAGTACTGGGGGTACTGAGGCACAAAGATTGCTTAAACCTGGAGGCAAGGGTTGCAGTAAGCCAAGATGGCATCACTGCACTCCAGCCTGGGTAACAGAGCAAGACATTGTCTCAAAAACAAACAAAGAAACAAACCCAATACATATCCAGAAATGATAGATATATATATATATATATTCAATATTATCATTGTTACTTATTACCTAAAACATTAGACTATTCTCAACTGTCATATTGCTGAAGATTAGAGTTGCAATGTTTTTATTTCACTTTTATCTTACATTACGTGAGCTACTATAGGAAACTGAGATAATAAATACTGTTTCGATTGATTTAATAATTTTGAAAGCCATTGCAAAGGTAATTATCAGATACCTAAACTGTATTCCTTTTTCACATTTTAAGAAATTGGGACAAAATAATTGTTTTAGCAATATTAATCTTTTTTTGAAATGGACAGAATTATGCAGCCCTTTAGGAAGAGTATGAAAAAGTTTCAACTGGGCTTTGACCAGGAAGTGTATGATGCAGAAGTCATCTTCTAGTTAGTGATGTGCCTCATTCTCACTGAAGGAAGGCAGGAAGGAGAAAGAAACTAAGCAGCAATTGTCCTTTATAGCATAAAGATCTGTCCATAGCTCTTTAAACATGTCTTAGAAAGCTGAATGAAAATGAACGCTTGTTAGTAGTGCTTACTCATTAGTTCCTTTCCCTGTTTGCAAATAGGATATTTAATATTCATTGGGGAGGACTTCTATCTCATCTTGATTGATCACTTATTATCTACTGGGGACAATTCCTGTTGGTGAGTGAGAAATAATAAACTCGTTTATCTTTACGTCATATCTGTTGCAAATTAAACTAAAAATGTAGAATTTGCACACTAAAATGGTTCTACTGTGGAGCAATGTGGCTATAAAACAGCATGCTAACAAGCATGACATGATGAATGAAATATTAAACTGCCATGATTTCCATTTTAACCCCCAGCAGATCTCAGGACTCTCACCTATTGGAGACACAATAACAATACTCCTGGAAGCTCGGTAAACCACCTTCAAGGCAGCGATCCTCAGCAGGCCCAGGGTAGCTGTTTAGCTAAGAGAGGATGAGAAACACTGGGCCTCACTCTACATCATTTCCAGATATTTCCTCCCACTGCGTTTGAATGCATGGCCTGACAACTGCCTGGTGTGCTATATTGGTAGGGAGTGGGCGCATTGTTACAGAAAGAAGTACTTCAAGATGGTGTGATACAAAAGGCAGGGAGAAGGACCAGGAACATCTTCCAGACTTCCCTAGGAAAAAGAGCCAAGGGTAAGTTGTTCATTCCTTTCCTAGCTTTCAAGGTATTATTTTAATAAAGAATAAAAGAGTTAGAACTTTGGAGAGATTTTAAATTTGAAAAGATTTTCAATGTACATCAAAATCAATTTAGTAAACTTTGGATTCCATCTATACTCTATAGGAAGTGGGGATGCCAGAAATGTGACATATATGATGATACATCCCCTTAAAGCTTCTTCATTGTATTATAGATTTTTTTAAATTGTAAGTCAAGTTGCAAGTTCTGTGAATCTACTGATTTTAAAGTCTGTGACTCACACTGTGCCATAAGTAGTTTACCTTTTCTGCTTCCATAGGCTGCTAACAATCTAAATTCCTTACATCATATCTCCCTAACATCTCTAAATTGTGCACCTGCCTGGAGAACGTCTTTACTTTCCTAGTAAAAGTATTTGTTTAAGCTTTATAAAACAAAAGAAGAAAAGAAGGAAGGAAGGAAGGAAGGGAGGGAGGGAAGAAAAAAGGAAGAAATGAGAAAGAAAAAAGGAAAGAAAAGAAAAGAAAGAAAAAAGAAAGAAAGAGAAAGAAGGAAGGAAGGAAAGAAGGGAAGGAGGGTAGGAGGGAGGAAGGAAGGAAAAAGAAAATAAAGTTAAAAAGAAAACTCGTTGTCAAAACATCAGTTGTAATGTCTAGTAGATTCTCAAAAAATACTTTAACAAATTGATGTCACCATAAAAACTTACCAGCAAATCAAACAAATACTCTGTGATATTCTTGATCCAAGTGCCTTGGATCAATAAATCTTATAAAACATACCGTGATGGGTACTTCCTCTTTTAACCAAGATAGAGTAATTATAATTAGATTTATTATTCTATCAGAAAGAACTATAGACATAATTTATCAAACAACAGTTCCCAAGAAGCTCAGGATCAACCTAGAAAGAAGAACAATCCCTGACATATGGGAATCAAATTACATAAGCCCTTGATTGTTACTGCATGTTGCTGGGAGAGTTTCCAAGCTATGACATAAAGTGTGAGAACCCAGAAAGAGCTTAATAGACTTCGTGAGTTGAGGAGATGAGGCTGGAAGTCCGGGGAAACAAGATGACTAAAAATTGCAGGGCAGAGTTTCTGAGAGGTGAGAGCTACACAAAGAAGAGAACTCTGGGGATCTGCTAATGAATCAGCTATGGTTTGGATATTTGATCTCTCTAAACCTCATGTTGAAATTTATTCCCAATGTTAGTGGTGGAGCCTAGTGAGAGGTAGTGGGTTATAAGGGTGAATCCTTCATGCAGAGCTTGGTGCTGTTCTCACAGTAATGATTGAGTTCTCGTTCTATATTAGTTCCCATGAGAACTATTAAAAAAGAGCCTAGCACTTTTCCTCTCTCTTGCTTCCTGTCTCACCATGCAATCTCTGCACAAGCTGGCTTCCCCCTTCACTTTATTCTATGAAGGGAAGCAGCCCGAAGCTTTCACCAAAAACCGATGCTGGTGTCGTGATTCTTGTGCTGCCTACAGAATTGTAAACCAGATAAACTTCTCTCTTAGTAAATTACCTAGCCTCAAGTATTTCTTTACAGCAATGCAAATGGACTAAGACAAGAGCCACTCAAGTATTCAGCTAAATACTGATCAACACATGAATGTGAAGCAACGTTCTAAAACTAGGGAGCGACTAATCCATAGGATTAGAACAAACAACCTGTAAAGCTCATACAGGGCCAGGAGTAGTTTGTGTTGTCCTCGGCCAGAGTAAAATTTCTTATAATGCACAGGACATCAGGTAATGAAGGACCTTGCCTCAGGGTAAAGAAAAATTAACCCTAATATCACATTTTACTTTTTCCAACTAATAAGCTTAAAAGCAAAACCTGAAAGTATCATGTTTCCAAATGACTCTACTCTGTCCCAGAGCAAAACCAGTAATATGTACAGGAGTATAGCAATTTTTGTTAAAACTTAAACAAGTTAAAATCTATAATGTCTTACATGTTGACATATGTTCAAAGCAAGTTTAAAAAGCAAGAAAATAAAATACACAATGAGGACAAAAATTAATCAGTAGAAGCTAATATAGAAATCATACAGATAATAGAACTAGTATAATTGGACACTAAAACAGTTCATATTCAAAAATCAGGATGAAAGATTGAACATGTTAAGTAGAGATGTGAAAGATTTAAACACAGTCTGAATGAAACTTCTAGAGATAGAAATTTAAAACTCCATAGTGAAAAATATGCTAGATAGGATTAATGGCAAATTAAGCATTATAGCAAAATGATTTGAGAATTTTTTTCAAATTCTCAAGTCATTGCAATAGAAACATTTTGAAATAAAACAAAGAGTACAAATAAAAAGAAGGGAAAAGGAAAACACACACAGGGGCCTGTTGGGGGTGGGGGGCAGGTGCAAGGGGACGGAGAGCATCAGGACAAATAGTTAATGCTTAATGCATGCTTAAACCTAGGTTGATAAGCATAGCAAACCACTACGCCACATATTTACCTATGTAACAAACATGCACGTCCTGCCCATCTACCCCAGAACTTAAAATTAAATTAAATTTTTAAAAAGAAGGGAAAAAAGTGAACAGAGCATAAATGAGCTATAATTGGAACCCCTAAAAGAGTCAAAAAGAAACAAATATTTGGAGAAATTAGGACCATATATTTTCCAAATTAAATAAAAATCTGACAATCCAAGAATTTCAACAAACCCCAAGCTCTTTAAATTGAAGAAAGCTAGCATGTTACATTATAATGAAATTGCTCCAATGATTAATTGAGTGAAAATCTTAAAAGTAACTAAGTGGGGGAGAGGTGGTATATTTTGAACGGTGGAACAAAGAAACAGATTACAATGAATTTCTTGCTGGAAACAAGAGAGAAGACAGTGGAGCACCATCTTTAAAATAATAAAAGAAAAAATCAACTGGAAATAGTTACTGAATAAAAATATCCTTCATAATGAAAGGGAAATAAAGACTTTTGCCATTATAAAACAAAACTGCAGAAACTCACCACCAGCATACTTACTTTATAAGAAAGGTTAAAAGAAATGCTATATGCAAAAAAAAATTGACATATACACCAAAAGATAAAAAAGATTGAAAACAGGAATTAGTCAAATAAATCTAAATACCTAATTTTTATTACTTAAATATAATTTAAATATTCTGGACTATTTACAGTAAAAACAATAATAGTATGTTATATGGCTTATAACATATGTAAAGGTCATATATGTGACACAAATAGCGTAAAAGTCAGTACTCAGTATAAGACATTATACAGTTGAAAGATTCATATACTGCTCATGGTGTAATGTCACTGGAATGAAGGCTATTATAAGTTAAAGGAATTCTTACTCTAAAAACAAAACACTAATATCACAAAACAAAATTACTGGTGACAAAATGCAAAAGGAGATAAAATAGCATCATTAAGAAAATACCCAAGTATTCCAAAATGATGAAAAAGAGCCACCGGATACAATCAGCATATCAGCCAAATAAAAAATAAGCAGAAATTTGGTAGCATTAGACCCAACCATATCAATAATAATATTAAGTAGTTTAAACAACCCAATTAAAAACAAGAGATTATTAGGTGGATAAAAATGCAAGACAAATCGATATACTTCCAAGAAGCCCACTTTAAATATATAGATAGACATAAGTACGTTAAGAGTAAAAGGATGGTAAAGATATACTATTTTAAAAGTAGTCATCATAAAATATTGAGAGCTTTATTCATAATGATAAAGAACTCAATTCAACATTAGAAAATAATAATTATAAATATTTATACACAATAAAAAACACTTCAAGATACAGGAAGTAAAGACTGATATAATTGCAAAAGAAATATACAGTTCTATGCATATGGTCTGATATTCAAAATCCTCTTTTTGCAATAATTAATACAGCATGCAGATATGAAAAAAGCATATGAAAGACTAGAATAACATTATTTACCAAAGTGGTCTAACTGGCACTTATGGAATGCTCTATTGAAAAACAGCAGAGTATATATATGTAATATGTGTGTGTGTGTGTGTGTGTGTGTATAATGTGTGTATATATAATGTGCATATATATAATGTATGTATACATATTTTTTCAAGAGCACATGAAACTTAACATACACAATATTCTGAACCATAAAACAATTCTCAATAAATCTAAAAACTTCAAGTTATACAGTATATGTCGTTTGACCTCAATAGAGTAAACTAGAAAACAGTGAAAAAATTTCTCTGAAAAGCTCCCAAATGTTTAGAAACAAAATTAAAAATGTCTAAATAATATAATTGTCAAAAAAAATCAAAAGACAAAGTAAAAAATATTTTAACTGAATTAAAGCTAAAATTAAAAGTAGCTAAAACAACACTTAGAAAAAAATTATCAAACTAAATACCTATATTACATTAAAAGGAAGATCTAAAACAGAAACCCAAAATAAGTAGAGGAAACAAACAGAAATATTACAGTGAAAGTCTAAATACAGAATGGAAAAAATAAAAGAGTAAATGAATAAAACCAAAAGTATGTCCTTGAAGAAGATTAATAAAATTGGTAAATCTTTAGCCAGCCTGGTTGGGAGAGAAAGAGAAGAGGAGAAAGTAGAGGAGAAGGAGGAGAAGAAGAAAGAGGAGAAATTATCAATATCTGAAAACAGATCAGAATAGATTATAGAGATATTAAAAAGACAACAAGGAAATATTATGAACCACTTTTTGCCAATAAATTCAACATCTTAGACGGATTGAACAAATTCCTTTGTAAAAGAAATCTATCAAAGTATTTGTGTAGAAATTTATGTTGATTTGAAAAGCTAAAATAGTTAAAACAATTTGATAAAAGAACACTAGCTAGCTTCAAGACAGTATAAAGTTTTGAAAATGACAGATTAGAATAAAGAATCCAGAAATAGATCCACACATATATGATCTAAAGCAATATATTAATTAGTCTTTTCAATAAATGATGCGTGGAAAATCTGGAATTAAAGCCTGACCCTACAAAATGTTGGAGAAGATATGGAAGAACTGGAATTCTCATATTCTACTAGTGGGCATGTAAAATGGTATAAACAGTTTGGAAAAGACTAGCAATGTACTAAAAGGTTAAATATACAACTACCATATAATCTAGGCATTATACTTCTGGTTATTTACCCAAGAGATATGAACACATATGTCCACGCAAAGAGACTTATACTCACATATTTATAGTAGTTTTGCTTGTGATAGTCAAGAACTAGATACAACCCAAATATTCCTCAGCAGGTGATGAGATACACAAATTATAGCATATCTACATGGTAGAAAACTACTGATTAATTTTCCAAATGAACTATTACTGTATACCACAGATGAATAAATTTCAAAGTAATTATTCTGAGTGAAAGAAGTGAGATAAGAAAGAAGACCTACTGTGTGATTCCATTTATGTAAGATGCTAGAATAATTTATAATGACAAACTGATTTATAATGACAAAAAAAACAGATCAATAGTCTTAGGTATTATGGAGGATCAGGGAGGAAAGATGAAGAATGGCAGGTGGGAGAGATTACAAAAGGGTGTGAAAAACTTTTATGAATAATGTATATGTCTCTTATCTTGACTGTAGATTTGGTTTTCGTGGGTGCATACATATGGTTAAAAATAAAATTTGACAAATATATACAGTTTATTATATGTCAATTATATACTGTGATTAGAATTTACTAATTTTAATTAACTGATTTTATAGCTAATTTTTACTGTTGTTATAGCTAAATTTACTGTTGTTATAACTAAAATTATTTGGCATAAAAGGCCTTTTCTGTTGCACATGTTGACATTACCTAAAAATACTACGAATATCTGTAGCCATCATCATATGTTATCTGTTTCCCTTTTCCCTTACAATAGCACTAGGAATTAATCTGAATTTCTTCCTTTCCTCTAAATTAGAAATAACTCTCTTATTTAAAATTTTCTTTAGGTTAGATGAATGTTCTAGAGCTGCACTATCCAGTACAGTAGCCACTGGTTACATTTACCTATGGACATTTAAATTAATTTTTAAAAAATATTTAAAAACAGTCTTAAATCATTCACATTTCAAGTGCTCAATAGTCAGTTGTGTCTGGTGGTTACTATCCTGGACATAGCAGATATAGAGTATTTCCATAATCTTAGAAAGTTCTATTGCCCAGGGGTGATGTTTATTATTCAATAGAAAGTACAAGAAGGATAGTTATTAGCTTAAGCTCTGCCTTGAGACTGAATACCACTTGTGTAAGTCAGATAACCCTAGTTAGCCTCAAGTTTTTAATTACCAATATAATAGTACCAATTTTTATAAGGATTCTTGGAGTGGTTCTGAGACACCTGTGTATTATTGGAGAAAATATCCATGGGTACTTTGGGTCACCAACGTGAATCTCTCACACCCTATCACATGAACACCTGCCATTTCTTTCATACAGTTTCTAGTTAATGTTTGCAGGAAGAATGGGTAAATAACATAATTGTATCTTCCTTGCTCATCTAAGCCATCACCCATCTTTGAGGCAGAATATTATGAAAAGCAGAGACAATGTGGGCGGGTGACAGTCGAGACAGACTGTAAGAGTTAGTTTAGGAATTGGCTATCTTTTCGGTAAAGTTCATTCTTTTTTTTGAAAATTTTTTTTTCTCTATCAGGCCTCTCCTCCTAACACCTCCTACTTTCCTTCCCACCATAGTGACTTTCATGAAGGTGATTCCTAATCAGCCTCAGTACTCAGCAATGTCATCAACCCTTCAAGTTCACAAGAAAGTCTTTACTGATACTCTAGACTAAGTCAGATCCATCCTGTTTGATACTCCTTGTACTTACTCCTTGAAGAATTATTTCTAGTCTGGTTAAATAATATGTTTGCCTATCTCAAGTAGATTGTTCAGTTGAAGAGGGCAAGGACCATATTTACCTTGAACCTCTCTATCCCTGGCGTCTGGCTCAGTGCCTGGTACACAGTGAGCACTTAATAGATTTGTATCAAATACGTGAATAAAAGAACTTAAGCACTTAATAGATTTGTATCAAATTCATGTATTTCATTGTGATATGGCAAATTACTTCGAAAAAGAGCCACTGGCAGTTCTCTATGGGAGTTCAAAGACATCACACTATTCTTCTACACATTTTTTGAGATCTTACATAGCTCTCCTACTTTCTGTCTTCAGGAATCTTATGACCTCCTGACCATATCTCTATTTCTGCCCTTACTGCCCCATCTTGTAAATCATTTTTCTAATGTCCAGACTGAGATTCTCAAAGGGCATACTGAACACTGTTTTTTGTAATCTTTTAGATATGTCACAAAAAGTATATTAGATGCTTAATAGATTTTAGTTCATAATATTTATGCAAATATAATGTTATTTGCCATTTCAAATCTAGAAAGAAAAGTTTAGGTGAATTCATAAAAGTTTAGGTGAATCCTTGCAGTACACTTGACTTCTGAGGCTTACCAAAACACTTGATTTCAGAAGCAGACCAAAGCAAAACGGTGCAGTTTCCATATGATTTCAGAAGCTGGTCAGAGGTACCAGAGGTGAGTCAATATCATAAATTTACACTTTATTAAACAAAGCATTTGAATGGGAATTGTGTGACCTGGGAACACAGGAAGCTATGAAACATAGATTTCTCATGAGCCATCATTTATTCTCAAAGAGTTTTAAAATAAAATTATGCCCTTAGTCTAATAGTTTAATGTGTGGTGACCTCTTCAGTTTGTTTTTTAGCCATGTTATGGACAATTATAATATAACCACATGGGTTTCTATTTCTTCATCTAGTGCTGAAATATTGAAGATGAACAGTAGAATGCAATAATATTTTACTAAATGAAATGAGTTCAAAATGTTTGGATGAACTAAAAGAGCCTTAAGAGCTTGAGCAATGGGTTAGACTTGGGTTGATAGCCTTGATATATTTCAGAAACATCCTTTATTTAGGAAATACATTTCACACACCTTTATAGTTTTTTACACTAGAAGTGATATCACAGTTTTAAGTGTGGAAACCTGGATTTCCAGTTTATTTGTAAACTCTTCAAACACCAGCCCCATATCATCTCCTCTCTTACATCTGTTAAGTTACTTAACACAAGGCAAAGTGTAGAAGAGAGATTTAGTCAATGATTTTTAAACAGCCTTAAACACTTACCTTCTATATAACTAAAAAAAAAATTTTTAACTTTTCAATTTTATTCTGCTGTCCCTGAGCTAGATTATTTACTTCTTTGCTTTTTATGATTTGTTAAAGCAACTGCTCTATACCTATTGCATTATTTTCTTCAAGCAGTGTTGGCTAAACAATGTGTATTATTATATGCAATTTCTTTAACCCCTAATAGTTGGTTTTCACAATTACAACTCTCAGATAGTTTACCGATAAAAGAAAATAATGCCTGATTTTCTTAGACAACTGAGAGAATCAAGTAAAATTGTGAATTAGAGATGTTCAAAACTCTGAAGTATTTTGAAAATAATATAAAGTGTTTGAGGGAAGAGGGATATGAATCCAGAGAAAATATTGTGAAATAGGGGTCAGAGACCAGATTTCACTGGCTTTCAATTTACCAAACATAAATGTGTGACACATGAAGCGAAGCTCTCAAAAAAAAAAAAAAAAAGTAATACTTTAGGCTACTTTGGAATGATCTCCATTAATAAAGGCTGTAACCCCATATTTAAGGAAAAGCCAATCCAGTTTCACTCTGGGTAGGCAAACCTCTTTTATATAAGCATGTTTCAAAATCCCACATTTCAAGAGACAGAGAAACTGGTTTCTGCCCCAAGGATGGCCATAACAATTTTAATGTATCAATTTTCTAAAAGAATTTCAAGATATAAAGGCCACCTGTGTAAGAATGTGAGGTTTGGAAATTACTTCATATGCCAGAAGTTTGCAGATAAGGGAGTATTTAGTTTTAAGAAGAGAAGACAGAGATTTTGAATGGTTTTCTTTAAATATATATAAGTTACTACATTTATTCAGAATGTACCTTATGGTCAGAGAGTTCCCAGAGATAGTTATAATACATAGAGAATATAGCAATTTCAGCTTAATTTAGAAAGAAGAGTTTAATAAATGGAGCTGCAACTGTCTCAATATAAGCTGTCCATCCCTAGAGAATTGAAAACAGACAACATATTAATGTAATCTTCTGTATTGTACATATCAACCTCTAAATGAGTAGATGAACCAAATAAATTCCATGGTTTCTTCTAAAGATACAATTTAATGTGTTCTGATGAGAACACTCATGGTGAGTTTTGGAGCTCAATGTCAGCTCTATGTTTTGTAAATATTGAAAGATTTTGGAGCCTTTCAAATTTCACCCAGACCAAAATCTTAACATTCCCTTCAGTTTATTAAAAATCCTACCTGGCTTTTGCAACATGTGCATTTCCTCCTTGTGATTTAATCAATAACATCTAAAGTGATTATTTACCACATCCCAAGATACTTGATTATTGGATTATTGCAATTGCTAGACATTGCATTCTTAGTGTACTAAACCTAGGCCAGTGATTTCACCTTCTTGATCCCCAGTTTTTTCATCTATAAAAAAGGTGTTTAGTTCCAATTTCTGTACCTTAGCATAAGCCTAGTCAACATTAAATGCTAGCCATCTATTTAAAGAAAACTTCCATGCTTTGGTTTTAGAACTCTGTTTTGGAATTCCTCTCAGAGTCAATTTATGAGCAGCACAAGCATATAAGTCTCATTAGGTTATAATCAAATCTTGTTTTTAACCAAAAACTGCATTACCCAGCTTGATCACTCATCTTATTCACTAGACTTGGCTCTGAATGACTTTTAGCTATTTCTAAAAATTGAATCCATCTGCAAGAGATGAAGATTTACCACTATTGAGGTTTTCAACAAAGAATGTGCTACAAGCTTTTAAGAAAATTCCAAAAGAGGAATTCAAGCAGTGTTCTAAGTTATAGCTCTATCATTAAAATCATTGTATAATTGCCCAAGGGACAGCAATCATTTCAAGGTATAAGTTCTGATACAAAAAAAGTAGTGACATTGCATAACAGTCATGTTTTATTCACATAAAATATTAAGTAATAATGCCAAGCAGCATGTGAGTGAGAAGAAACAGAAGTCAAGGAGCTGGGACTGATTATCACTTTATACTGAGATAGTCAAAGAAGGTTAAGTGGAAAAATTAAATCTGTTCTAGATTTTGAAAGGTATATAGATTATTAGCACTTTTTATTATCTCAACTTTAAAGCTATATTTTGTTTCATTAGACAGCAATAGTTGGTAATACTAGTGTCTTAGTCATTCAGGCTGCCACAGCAGAATACCTCAGACTGAGCAACTTATAAACAACAGATACATATTGCTTACCGTTATGGAGGCTGGAAATCCAAGATCAAGATACTAGCAGATTCAGTGTCTGATAAGGGCTTGTTCTTTCCTTCAAAGATGTAACATTCAAAGATGTAACACTTTTGCTGTGTCCTTACATGGCAGAAAGAGTAAAAAAAAAATTTCCCTCATGCCTCCTTTATAAGGGTATAAACCAAAAGTATCTAAGACATGTCTCAATCAATTTAGAAAATTTATTTTGCCAAGGTTAAGGATGCACCTGTGGCACCCTCAGGAGGTCCTGAGGACATGTACCCAAGGTTGTAGGGGCACAGCTTGGTTTTATACATTTTAGGAAGATATGAGACATCAATCAATACATGTAAGCTGTGCACTGGTTTGATCTGGAAAGGCAGGACAACTCAAAGTGGGGTGGGGGAAGGCTTCCAGGTTATAGGTAGATTTAAAGATTTTCTGATTAGTAATTAGTTGAAACAGTTATTATCAAAGAAAGGGGATTCTAATAAGGGGTTGTGGAGGTCAAGGTTTTATCATGTGCATGAAGCATCTGGGCATAAACATTGAGACCATAGCACCTAGAGTACCTAGTTACCTCTCACTCAGAAAAATTAAATTCTGAAGAACTAGAAAAAAGACAGTGAAGCTTTGCCTGGAAGGGTCTGAGAAAGCCAAAGCCAGGGCCCATGATTCACAGGAGGATGAAGTAAGTGGGCAACTAGAGGGATGATCTTTGTTCTCTCCACCTCCCTGACAATATGTACAGTTCTCCTGCCTATCAGGGCCAGCATTTTCCTAAAGAGGTAAAATCTCATCCCCCAAACAACTGCTGCCACCAAGACTGCCCATAAACGACATCAATAAGAAACTGAGCAAGGTCTGTTCTGCTTGTCAGGGAGGGAGAAGAGGACTTATGGGACTCAGATACACAATCGTATTTGTCTACTTTGAATATCTGGTTCTTAACCCCTACTTTCCTACCCAAATTCTCAGGGTTTTGTTTTGTTTCATTTGTTTCTAGAAAGATGCTATGAGATGTTATGGAATAGGACTTTTAATTCTGACTTTTATAACCAGACCAAAATGACTACTAAGTGAAAAGATTATCAGGCATTTTAAAGCATAGAGATGGGTTCACAAAAGAAGATCGGAGATGATTAAAATGACCTTCTTGCACTTAGAAGTGTCACTCAAGTGAAATCTATTTGCTTTTTCTATGCCTCAAACAACACAGGGATGGAGAATGTCAGTAAACCAGTGTGTCACGTGTAAGTAAATCTCTCAGTGTAATAAAGGTCATTTGCAACTCATGTGTCTTGGTATTTGCCTTTGAGAACACTAGAAGTAATAATATACTCTTCTAAGGAAATTTAATCATATTAATTAGAATTTAGGCAGGTCAAAAATTTTTAATCTAGTATCTGGAAACTGAAAAATATGTAATACAAAAAAACAGATAGTTGGTGTCCCTTTCCATAGATTACATAGCAAATCTATGTTTGCTGAGTTACAGTTAAGAAGTTCTTGAAAAGGAGATCAGAATTTAATGTAGAATAGCTTCACCTTGTTGGAATTCAGTCTAGCACTCTGGCATTTTTTTCTTGGCCCCTTTACCAAATTCTTAACCTGTAGAAAATGTGTCAAAAATGAGTCAGTAACAAAGCTTGCCACTGAAACAGAAGACTCAACAACAAATACTGCCCAATTGTCATTGTTTAAGCTACAGTTTACTTATGAGCAATTGAATCTCATTATTTCAGCCAAATTATGTTTTACTGCAGTGAGAAGCCAAAAAAATAATAATAATTTAAACTGGTTTTTTTTTCCTACACTTCAGAATTTAGTGATATGGAAAAACATTGAACTCTCAAGAAAACAGAAATGTCTTTTTACTTAAGAGGAATATCCCCGGAATAATAACCAGAAAATGTTATTGACCTAGAAGACAGGAAGAAAAAAATGCAGTTTAGCCAGATTTTTATCATCCACATAGTTATTTAGAGAGGGACTGTTACAATACAGAACATAAACAGTGGATGCTTTTGAAAGTTATATGTGTTTAGCAGAAAGTGTGTTATATCGTTCAGAATATTTGTCTTACTAAATGTCTAAGTATTATAATTAAAACTAATAAAACTACTGAAATTGAGTGAGGCAATGTGCTAAATTATTTGCATGGATTATCTCCTTAAACTGTTATGAAAACACTGTGAAGTTCTTCTACGGATGAGAAAACTGAGACTCCAATGAGCTGAGTAATTTGGTTGAGGTTACCCCTCAGGTAATCGATAAAGTTACACTACTGTTTTAGTAAGCTGGAATATAATTTGAACTGGCTTAGAGTTCAAAAGAAAAATAAAACAAAGGGAATATATTATTTCATGAACCTGAGCAGTCCCAGAAATTTATATTTTAAATGGGCATTTAACTGAGCTTTGTTAATCAGAATGGGCTAGGTTCCATTGCAATAATAAACCCCTAATCTCAGGGGCTTTGAACAATTAATTTTTTTCTTTCCTAAATATACAAACATAGGTCAGCTAGAGGCTGACTTAATTTAGGAAAAGAAAGTATGCTGAACAGATCCTCTTGAAACTTCCCCCCAGAAGTGAAATCCATCCTTTTATTTACCCTTCTTTAGATACAACACATTTTGTGGCCATATCTAAACTCAAAGTGACAGGGAACTCTTTAGTGAATAGTATTTATGCACGTATTCTGAAGACTTCATTTGAGACATAGATACCACTTTGATTCTGGGCTAGTTTTTTCATTAACACTTTACAAACCTGACTTTTGTTTTTCCCTATAAATTTGAATATCCATTATTGATGCTGAATTTGTCTTCCTCATTTCTAGGTGCAACAGAAATTCTAACTATAAGCTATTTTCTGCAGCTAAGAAGTCAAAAGGCATTTCCTGCTCAATAATTTATTTGCTTTTATTGTATTTTTTAACACTCGACTTGTTAAAAAATCATTCAATGTACCCATAATGTAAAGTAAAACCTGATACTTTTTAGAAACCATTCAGTAATCAAACAGGGCAAAAAAAAAAAAAAAAAAAAAAAATCAAGGAAGTTAACTTTATATTCTCAGCAGAATACAACTATCAACTATTTTCTGAACATTTGTATATAAGTTAGTTATTTGAAAATCTTTTCTATTTTTCCATTGGGATAATATTAATTATAGTGATTGGCATTTCTGGAAGACTATTCCAATGCCTAATTAATTCATTAGTATGTATGTTCAAAATAAAACAATGTAAAATAAAACAGTATAAAATATAATACCTTTACTACACTAGTAATTCAATAGAACAAAGAATGTAAAATCCAAATAATATGTTTGTTCTGTGTATTTTATGCTAATACCAAGCAAGCCTTTTTAATTAGGGAAGAATGAAGAGGTAGGTAGACATTTTGCGGATATTTTGAAGGGGACTTATGGGTATTTACACAGGTTTAAATGTTATTGGCAGTGGATCTCAATTATTCCTAATTGCCGCTTCAAATCATATGATGTCCTTGCTTTAATACAGGTATATCACTAACAATACTTTAAAATTTCAATTTATGATTAGCCTATTGTTGGAATCATGATTGCAATAATGAGAATGAGAATAAAAAGTTAATGAGTAAGAAAAAAAAAAAAAGAGAGAGAAAATGTACTGTGTTAACTGAGACAAAGTTTTAACAGCTAGAAGGGGAAATAATACAATTGAACTGGATGAAGCCAGGCACAGTGACTCGTGCCTGTAATCCCAGCACTTTGGGAGGCCGAGAAAGGCAGATCACCTGAGGTCGGGAATTCGAGACCAGCCTAACCAACATGGAGAAACCCTGTCTCTACTAAAAATACAAAATTAGCCAGGCATAGTGGCGCCTGCCTGTAATCCCAGCTGCTTGGAAAGCTGAGGGAGGAGAATGGCTTGAACCCGGTAGGCAGAGGTTGCGATGAGCCGAAATTGTGCCATTGCATCTAGCCTGGGCAACAGGAGTAAAACTCTGTCTCAGAAAAACAAAAAACTAACTGGATGTGTTTACATTGTGAAAATGTGTCTCATGGTGAGGTCTTGCGTTGGAGGGACTTCCCGCCTCTGGCCAGCTAGGGCCCTTTGTTTCCACTTTCTCACCTCAGGCAGGCTAGGTACACTCTTTGTTTCTGATTTTCATGCCTCTGGCTCTTGGAGGTGGGGGCTCTGTGACCTACAGCTGTGAAACAGTAGCCAATCCGGTAAAGGATTCAAAGATCACTTAATCCCGAGGAACTTTGAAAGAACCCCTCTCGTTGGATGACTACAGGAATAACTCAGGGGTAAAAGCTCTGGCCACTCCAGCCAGGAGGGCACCCTCTCTCTGGGTCCCCTTCTATAGCCTGGAAGCTGTCCTTTCACTCTACCTAATAAATCGCACTATCACACACTCTTTGGGTCCACGAGTTCTATCTGAGCTGTAACACCACAACACCGAGGCCCCTTTCCCCATTCTTGGGGGCTGGGAAGGCCAATCTGGCTTCAGTTACTCCACTTCTGTGGTGATCTAGAGCTTAGGACTGCTGGTTTTCTCCCAGGTGGCCCGCGTTTGACTCTGGTGTGGGAACCAGGGATTCCGGGAATCCGGCTGCAGCTACTCCGGTTACAAGGGAAATACCTGAATTATTGCTGGAAAAATACAGAGCAGAAAGGAAAGATGTGGTCTGTGCATGATCCATTGGCAAACAATAATAATAATAATAATAATAATAATAAAGTTGATGTGGCATAAAAACATTTGAGTCAGAGAAGTTATATAACTAAAGATAGGAGAAAAGGGGAGAATAGAATCGCTTGCTGGGTTTTTAAAATAATGAGTCTGAGTGGGACTTGAGGTTGTGAGATGACAAGAGTGGGAGGATAAAGGAGGAGACAGTAAGAATGACCTGAAAAGGAGACTGAAACATGCTTTCCTTAATATTTAAGAATTACATAGGCTAAATGTCATCTCCCCATTTAAGCTTCCTGCAGATGGGATAGAATTCTCACCCCACAGTCATATCCTTTTTAATGGAACTAGCCCAGAATCTCTATCTGCTTTTTATCTGTGAATCAATTATCTGGCAACTTTCTGAGTAGATTAAATTTTTTGGACTTCACTACATTATGCCCTCGTTTCCTTTTTCTTCTGCCTCACACCAATCCCGTCATCAGGATCAATCCCAGGGAATTTCACCAGAGTAGATCACAGATAAGAAATAAAATATTAACAAACACAGAGGTAGGAAAAAAAAAAATGGAATGGCCGAGGTCCAAGAAGGACAGTGATCTGATTCAAAAGAATCAAATGTGTATGAGTGAGTGCTTATGGATCAGGCACTATACTATGACATTTCTGTTTAATAATCAGCATTTTAGTGCTTATATTCTCGGCAACCATAGATAGGAGCTAGAGCGCTAACTGGCATAGTCTCATAGTCTCAGAAACCAGAGTAGGGTGATGACAGGTAGAGATCCTTGGAGAGGTCAGCCTGAGGGTCAACTCTGGGGTCTAAAAATGTAACTTTTGTGTCCCTGTCTTTTCCCAAATCTCCCACCTTGAATACCCCTTGAGGAACAATTACATATCAAAGCTTGCTTTTAAAGCCTTCGTCATCTTAGAATGTAAGGGAAAACCAGCCCCAGGTGCCAGCAGTCTAAGAATACCAGGTAATTTCTTTATAATTGAACCCCTAGGATAAGTAAATTCATTTATTTATATATTATGCAGCCACATATTGAATATCTTCCAAATGCCAAGCACGGCCTTATTGATACATGTTAATAGGAGCTATGTGGCACACGGGAATTTCAGACATTAGTCAAGAAACCTGCATTTGGAGGATGGAGATAGCAACGGCTTCCATCTCCTCTGAAATCAGAGGACAATATTTTCTCAACTTCCCACTTAGTTGACTATGTGTCCAGGGACACGAATAGTTAAGAACAGTAAGTCCAATTGCCCAGTATAGAATGGCTATACCAAAAACAACGGAAGAAAAAGTACATGCATGAACTCTTAAGGGAGAAGGCTATAGGGAGACTCACAAAAGCTTGAGTCTGTGCAGCAACTGGCTCACACAAATGCAGGAAGAGCAAATCTATGTTACAAGGAGTAAGTCTAAACTTTAAAACTGGAATAGGCTTTCTTCCAAGAGTTTGGTAACAAGGATAAATACATGAATGAAATATAGTTTTATCCAATAGTCAGAAATTCAAAATACTGTCATATATTTTTAAGAGTACAAATATGTTGATGAGTAAGAATCTCATGAAAATTCAGACAAAATGGTATCCCGAGACACCCTAGGTGGTTCCTGAGCCATAAACCTATGTGTCAGAGCTCCTGAGCAACAGGGGCAGTGGGAAGGAAAGCCTAAGAAGCCCAGGAATTGCTACATGAGAGATCAGGCTCGGCCTGAAAAGGTCATCTGGTAGATCTGCTCTGTTCCAGCAATATCGCTTATCTTCTTCTGTCACTAAATGATAGCCCAAGACATTCATTCCTCTCCCCATGGCAGCATCCACAACCACCACTGCCACTTACCTCCGAAGCACAGATATTTCCTAGGAGGAGCATCAAGCTGTTGCAAGTCAGTCTGAGGTGGTGAACTGGGTTATTAGAGAGCTATCCTCCCAAAGAGCAAGCTCACCTCTCAGAGTAAAGGACGAGGCCAGGAAAGGCTGGTCTTGAAGGCTCTGCCAAGAGGCCAGCTTCCTCTCACTGGGCCTCTTGTGTCAACTAAGCTAACATTTGAAGAAAGCAGGCAGATCACTAGCCCACTGGTTCTTCAAGGCTAGTCCTCAGACTGGTGGCCTCTACGTTGCCCCAGAACTTCATGGAAATGCAAATTTTCAGGCCTCACCTCATACCTGAGTAGTGAGAAAACCTGGGGTTGGGTCCAAGTAGTTGTACCTGCACAAGACTTCCAGGTGACTCCAATTCATGCACAAGGTAAAGAGACACAAAGCTGACAGTTCCACTGCAGGCCCACCCTCTATATACTTTCTGATGCTTGCCTGAATCAGGTTTTGGTATCCTGGAGGAATAGGCTAGAATAAAAGTTTGTAATGCTGGGAGTTGGGTTGGGGGTGTGAGGTGGAAGGGGAATGTGTTGTTAAGGAAAGCCCAGAAACAAAAGAATTGAAAAGGAAGGGAGACAAACATATTACCACTTCTAAGTTTAGCCCTAATTTAACTTTAGTCTATTCCATGAGAAACTTTACTCTGGTGACTGCGAGGTTGCAGATGTGGATTAAGGCTGCACTTGGGACAATTTTACCTGGTGCTTTTGTTTTTTTTGTCTCTCAAGGCAGTAGCAGCAGGTTAAGCTGCTTCTCCATTTGTGAGCTTCCTTCCACCCCAATTTGTGTTTTTCTTTCTTTTTGTAATGAATTCTAATGTACTTACATCTTTCCAGGGATTAGGCCTGACAGCGACATCCCACAATAAAGTGAGCATGAGGTCACACAACAATATATGAGGAAGAATGAACTTCAATTAAGCCAACATAATTGCATACAAGCAACACCCTCCAAAGTAAGGAACAATAAATCTTTGGCTCAAAGTAATGAGGGAAAGGGAGATGAGAACATGAAAACAGCTTGACTGAGCAGTCTTAAAGCTCACAGTGAAAGAAAAACACGTAACAAAAATTGTCATGGATTCCTAATCCCAAGAAACAAGCCTGTCCCCCGAAATGCAAGACGTTTACTTTCTAAGCTGCATCATTATTGTCAAGCATTTAATTCCTTCCTGGTTTGTTGCTGGATGAACAGTTGGCCCTACCTTTATTACTGGAGCCTGTGTTCAATTACCAGGGTAATGGGAAGAGCCTTATCAAGAATACCAAACCAGAAGCTAATCAGCACAATATTCAAATTAAGTCACAATTCATTCTGTTTATTAGTATTTTCATTCCAACAGCCAACTGAACGTATACTTACTTTGAAATAATTTTTAAAACTCTCCAGTTCCTACAGAGCAGGGACAGGTTTGTGATTAAGTACATTTTCTTACTGCAAGTCATCCAGAAAACAGACCTGCTCTCAGAGAGGGTGTGTGACTGTGAGGAACTTGGAAGTCCACACAAAAATGACCATGGTAGTTACTTTTTATCTCTTTCTGGTGGAGGAAAAAAGGCTATAATACTGTCAAAGATGGAAAAAGAACAGAGATGAGACTTCTTTCAATTAGAAAGTATTTGGCTACATGGAGATCCATAGCAAAGGGTGATTTAACTGACTGAATCTATTTGTTCCCATACTACCCACATCGCACAGTGGCTCACGCCAGTAATCCCAGCACTTTGGGAGGCCAAGGCGGGCAGATCACAAGGTCAAGAGATTGAGACCATCCTGGCCAACATGGTGAAACTCTGTCTCCACTAAAAATACAAAAATCAGCTGGGCATGGTGGCGCACCCCTGTCTTCCCAACTACTCAGGAGGCTGAGGCAGGAGAATTGCTTGAACCCGGGAGGCAGAAGTTGCAGTGAGCCGAGATCGTACCACTGCACTCCAGCCTGGCGCCTGGCAATGGAGTGAGACTCTGTCTCAGGAAAAAAAAAAAAAAGAAAGAAAAAAAAATTCATAATTAGGACATCAAGGAACTGCAACTTAATCACTAAGAAAATATTTGATGACTTTTTACTAGGCTCCTAAAAATGGCCTAGTCATGCACAAACAGGTCATGGTATCAGTTCTTTTCCCAAAGAAAATATTTTACATTGCGAGGGTGGGTTGGATCAAGAGTAAGACACATGACAAAATTATAGACTACTTCAATGCCTAATTATGAGCTATAGATTATCTGATAATAGGGAATCATAGAAAGAGATAAATTCCCATAGAACAGAGAAGCTGTAAATATGGAAAAAGAGTTGAACTTCAACTTAAATGCCTGGCAGAACAACAAGGATCCTGCTCCATACTCCTTCTTTGTACTTTTCCCACAAACCTACAAAATGGGCACCAAGTTTTTACTCTACTTTAAAACTATTTAGACCATAATTACATCACGAATTGTATATTATCATATTCGCCTTTCATAGGCCACTGAGGACATCATCTATAACTCAGTTCTTGTCAATCGAGAAACTGGTAGAAAAAGGAAGGACACTAGATGGAACCTGAAGAAAGTGTGTCTTTTTAAAATGTTCCTACAAGGAGAAAAAGCAGAGAGAGAGAAAAGTACAGAGGACAGAGATGAAGAGACAGAAAAGTAGTGAGAAACAAAGACGCAGAGAGAAAGGGAAGAAGTCAAAGGATCAAAGGAGAAGGTAGAAGGAAAAAAGGGTGAAAACCAAAGCAAATCAAAACCAAAAGTTGAAAAGAAAAGTCAGGATATTTGAAATGTTTCGGACTTTTTGTGTGAATTCTTACATTTTAAAAATACATTCTGTGTGTGTGTGTGTGTGTGTGTGTGTGTGTGTGTGTGTGTGTGTTGTTGTTGTTGTTGTCGTTGCCCTCTAACAGATCTCTAGCCTTAGGAGTGATTGGTTTTATAACTGTGAAAGGTCAATTACAAAATTGGTTTCTGTGGGAAAACTTGCTCTGCTCCCTATACGAGGAAGAGCAGGGTCCTGGAGCCAGAGTTCAGGGCAGTGGGGAAGAGCCTTGTCAAGAACTCTTAAGGCTTCATGACCCTGCATATTCAAGTCAATAGGTTAGTAGGTACAGTGCTTGGTACCTGCTAACCTATTGACTTGAATATGCAGGGTTAATATAAGATTTATTTTGGCCCAAAGTGAGATGACTTCAAAGCCAGTAGTCATAGACTTGAAAGCCAGAGGCAAATGAATCTGTAAGAACAAAGGAATTTGGGGGACACTCTCTTACCCCAGAAATGGAGCAGGCATGTGTTAGAAATATTTGTGTTTATTAATTAAATGCATATCATTTGTTTTTACATCTTTTTTGCTTAATTTAGGGGAAAATGTACATTATTTAAAAGAACCAAACAGAATGAAAACACGAAAAAGAAACCATTTGTATTCAAATCTTGGCAAATATCCAACTAGCAATAACTTGAAGATTTAATATTATTACATGCACAAAAAAATAAAGCCTAATGCTCATCCAAGCATATTTCAATCAAAGCTCTCTCTGGGAACATTCCTACTGACAATACAATTTCGTGCAAAATAAACAATAAGATGCAAAAACTACGGTAAGCAGTTTAGGAAATTACATATCAAATATCTTCCTAAGAGCCTGGGGGTCTTATAAGCAGAAGTTTTGCCTAACAGGTCTCATTGCATATGCAGATTTAAATAATTCACTTGTTTAAGAAATCTCCTATTCTCTATTTACTCAAGCACTTCAGCAGTAGGTTGTTGCCGACAGTCATGCCATGAGTCAAAGGAAAAAAAAGGTTCTTTTTCTAGTTTTGAAGAGAGTGATATGAAAATAAGTAGTAAGCCTAGGGTTTTGCAGTAAAATCAGGTAACAATAGTGTATTCAGTAAAAACATGGTCTAAGTGTGACTTCAGACACCAGGGTAATTGTATTTGTCCATTCTCACGCTGCTATAAGGATATATTCAAGACTGGGTAATTTATAAAGAAAAAAATGTTTAGTGGACTCACAGTTTCACATGACTGGAGAGGTCTCACAATCAACGGCAGAAGATGAAGGAGGAGCAAAGGTACATCTTGCATGGTGGCAGATAAGAGAGCATGTGCAGGGGAACTGCCCTTTATAAAACCATCATATCTCGTAAGAACTCACTATCATGAGAAAAGCATGGAAGTAACTGCCCCAATGATTCAGTTACCTCCCACTGGGTCCTTTCCATGACATGTAGGGATTATGTTGAGATCTGGGTGGAAATACCCCCAAACCATGTAAGTATTTCATACATATATGCAAACATGAACACCATATATTTGTATGGGCATGGTTAGCTGCCTAGCCAACTGGATAGCCTAGCTGTCCTAATATACAGGTAAGGATTCCCAAGAGCGATGCTCTCCAGGTCACAAGAATAGTGAGTATAGGTCTGCACTGGAATTAGAAAACAGGTCTTCCAAATGTTGGTTAATCTTTTCGCTACACAAAAAGACCACACACGGTATTTAATACATACATAAAAATACATACATACATATCTATATCTATATCTATATAATATTTATATGTATGTGTTTAGGTATATATATTTATAAAATATTAAATTTGTGTCTGTGTATCCTTAATTACATCCTAAACGGCTCCCAAGTTATTTAGACTCTGACTAAATTGAATAAATCTCCAGTTCTTGCATGAATTCACATATTTTCTCTGATTATTTGGCCAATAATAGAATAATAAAATAAAAAGACAACAATAATAAACTAACCAGATCTTCTCCAAAAGAGGAAAGTAACAAAATCAATGTCTGCAATCCAAGTAGTACTGAGGTAGCTATTCAGAGTTTCTGGTCTGAGAGTTTATATAGAAGTGATATTTATATGGACAGGATATGAGGAAATACTGGATGTAAGAGGATAGTTCCCCAGCAAAGGCCCCACCCTCAAGCCTAAAAGCCCATGGCCTTAAATGAGAAAATGCATTCCCAAATGTTACCTTTTGGCCTACCATGTCCCCATACCTTTTGGCCTACATGTCCCCAAACCCCAGGCTCCACAAGCAGGGGAGCAACAGATCGGGATGACAGAGAAGGAGAAAAGACAGGAAGCCTTGAATATCGAGAGGAGTTTGGCTGGAGACAGTCAGAGAGGAGATATGCCATAAGAAAGCCAAACTCCAGGGAAAGATCATCTTCCCACTCCATCCCCTCTCCAGCTTCCCATCCCACTGAGAACCACCTCCATCACTCAATAAAACCCCTGCATTCACCATCCTTCAAGTCTGTGTGACCTGATTCTTCCCAGACATTGGACAAGAATTTAGAATGTACTGTGTACAGGTGCAGGAACCTAAAACGGCTGTCACACTGATTTTTCACTGAGCTGTTTAACATTTAAGTCACTCCTGAATGGCAGGAATAAAAGAGCACAGTAATACCTTTTGACGCTGCCACAGGGCCAGAGCCCAAAATCACCTGCCCATAGTCCTGCACCTGCTAACTTGCATGCTACCCCTCCCGTAAGGAGTTTGAGTGCACAATGGCTGAATAAATGAGCCACAACCTTGTCACATGTGCTGTGAGGGGGTCAGGGAACTCTCATGTTTCAATCTGATTATAGTAATTGTTAAACTTTAAAAGGAGGCACTTTTATTTCAGTCCCATTTATAAACATGTTTTTTAATTAATTAGGTGTTGAAGATAATATAAAAATACTTAAAAAAATCTCTATTTCAGAATAATATGGCTCACAGAGTCTAAAGCATTGTTAACAAAAGCACAAAGTAGAGCTGGACTTAGTTGGATGTGTTCTTTATGATTTCCAGGCTCTATGCCACACTTTCAGTTTTTCTCTGTACAAATCTCACAGATATTTAAAAATATCTACTTTATTTATTTTTTAAAAAATCACTGTGCCTAGGACAGTGGGAAATTTAAAGTAGAATAAATTATCCTTCCTCTATTAGAGTTCAAAGTCTTACTGGAATAAAATTACCTTTTTAGGTGAAAAGTTAACTTTCAGTTCAAAGCCGTATGCCATTCAGCCAAAGGAATATCTTAGAGGAAAAGCCAGATTGCTCTGGGAATCAAGGAAGCTTTCCTTGGAAGATGGACTTGTGAGGAATAGATACTGATGAGAAATGTAAGCTTTCATTCAAAAAAAATGAAAAAATCTTCAAATTTCATATGAAGAAAATTAAGTCAGGGGATGTGAAACAGATGAAATGTGTAGCTACCACTGCTGATGGCTCAAAGAAAGTCTGTCTCAGAGAATGATATGAGCTATTATATTAATAATGATAAATTATAATAAAGGAAAATGATGTGGGAGTGGCTTAAATAAGGTTTAGGTATTGACCAAAATACAATCAGCCACCCATGCATAGAAATGTAACACACCAACTGAGATGTCAAGGCTTCTCAAAAACCCTTAAAAAATTGGTTTTGCGTTCTCTGACAACTATGTGGACCAAATTAAGGGCAAATTCCCCTTTCAATGGCCTTCATTCAATCAGCTTACCCAAGGGAAATCAAAAATGAAAACAAACAACAACAACAACAAAAACAGGCCAACAAATTGCAAACAATTACAGGACTCTGTTTCACAGATAGTCTGCAGTTTTCATTTTTATAAACTCATCCTTTATCTTTATTTGGAAAGATGATCTATACAGGATTGAGCTCCCTCACATATGTGCATATTCAATTACGCTCCAGCTAATTATCTTTGAGCCATCCTTGATAATGCTAAGAAGAAACAAATATGCTAAGAAGAAATGCAGCTAACAGGAGGAGGAGCATTCTTGACAGATGAAACACCTCTAGTAAGTAGTAAGGACTCTGCCTTAAAATAATTTGTATTCATATAGAAACTGAGATTGGAGATGAAGCGGATTAGGTTGGGGTAGGAAGAGATGTTATCCATAGTCTTGTTTTGGCTATAGTAAGCATGGATACTCCTCAGATTTATATATGAAAAGGGCAAGGATGAAGTAAAATGTTTACATTTGGTGTTCTGAAAAGAGGGAAAATTAGGATATATTAATTGAAGAATTACAATATGTAGATGCTTTTTAGAGCAATGAGAATAGATGATGTGGGGTGTAAAGGGAAGAACATGTCAAGGGAAGAGATGGGACTCTACATTCATTCATAACAGCAAGCATCTGGTTGGTTAAGTTAAGCATAAAGTTACCTTTCTCCTATTTTCATTGGAGTTAACACGAGACAAGTCTTGTTCTTCATCCTCAGGCTTACATGATTTAAGCTAATCATTTCATTTAATACATAGTTAAGTGTATCCTGGCATAATAATTATTATTAATCAAACTTAAAGGAAATGTTTTACCAACCAGAATGCCTGTTTGTTACTTGGAAATGAGGTTTTATCCTGGCACAATATCCTTAACTAGCTGTCCAGATGTTAAAATTGATTTCTGGCAGATGTAAATTGAGATCTCAAGGCATATAAACCCTTAATTCTTACTGCAATTGATAATCAGTAATTCTCATTTTCTTAAATTAATTAATTAATTATGCCAAGAAACGTGATCTTGGGATTCAAATAAACATGACTTTGAATCTCAGTACTATAAATTACTGATGACTTTAGCCAAGTTACTTAACATTTTATGAATAGTTTTCATATATCTAAAGTGGTAGTGATAATGCCTATACCCTAGAATTGTTTTGAGAATTAAATAAAATAATGGATGTATGAAGGGATTAAATGTGTGACTGGCACATAGTAAGTGCTAAGAAAATGCTATCGATTACTTTTGTTAAAGTCAGAAAAAAGGAAACATCCTATCAGGGATTCAAGCACTTGAATGTAAGCAACAGTTTAAATCACTTAGCTTTTTTGAGTCTTGTGTTGTATTTTAAAACTGTGCATTTTAACTTTTTCTCACAGCAATCTGTTTGTTTTAACATGAAATTTCCCATCAAATAACAGGTCATATTGACCTTTAAAGAACAGAGTTTGTAAAATTCTGCTTCCTACCATCTAGAAGACCACGCTTCAACACAAGATGCTGAGATGGAGGAAGGACAATTTTACAGTCTTAATATTGTCAGTTAGTATTAACGTAGCATTCATATATGTGAAGGACAACGTTGACTCCCAGAGGAAAGAATGAAAATACCCTCACATTCGCATTATTAACCCAACTAAATCTTATAATCTGAGTCTCAGTGACCTTTATTGATCAGTCATAGTAAGCCTAGAAATATGCACTATTGTTACCAGCAGTGAATCCCATGGGTCTGTAGCAAACTTGATTCTTGCCTCTTCAGAGGAAATAATTTGGCCAATGGGCATTAGGCAGAATGAGAGTTCAAGGCAAATTTTAGAGCAGGAGTGAAAGTTTATTAAAAAGTTTTAGAAGCAGGAATGAAAGGACGTAATGTAAACAAGCAAAAGGGCCAAGTGCGTGACTGGAGAGATCCAAGTGCTCTCCATCCTACCCTTGACTTGGGGTTTTATACATTGGCATGGTTCTGGGGTTTGCATTTCTTCTCCCTTGATTTTTCCTCAGGGCTAGCTATCTGCATATGCAGTGATCTGCCAGCACTTGTGAGGGGCTGCATGTACAGTGTGTTTACTGAAGTTGTGCACATGCTCATTTGAGGCATTTTTTGGTTGAGTGTTCCTAGAGGAAGGCCATATACCAATTAAACTCTGGCATTTTGCCTTTTAGTGTGCATACTTAAGCCTGTTCACCCAACTCCTGAAATCTTAAGAAGCTACTGATCACCAGTTTGCCGTGTTTTCTATCTACTGGGACACTGCCATTTCCTGGCACCAATGGTGACCAATTATTATTTTAGAGAGACAGTGTAACGACAGCCTAACTATCGCCTGTTGGTTTCCTGACACTCCCAGGGTAGAAGGCCCTCTCCTGCCATGCTGATGTCTGTCTTATGATGTCTTGCTTAATTAAAGGCCATCCAACCTAGAGTCTACACCTGATTCCTCTCTATCCTATGGTTTTTGCCTTAATAATCATTTTCTACTCTTCGACCCCTCTTCGGTGTGTATTTTGGTTTACACTGAAGGCTGCCTCTCCCTAATCTTCACATTGCTTTTAGAAAATAAAGTTCTCATTTTGCTTCTGTAAATCTCATTGATATTTTGTTAACAATATTGTAGGGGCAAAGAAAGCTTCCCCTCTGCCCTCTAAGGGTCTGCTGAAAATAAATGGACAATAGGTAGATTAATAATAGAAAAAGGCATACAGCATTTATTGAATGTGCAGGAGCATGAAAGAATCACAGGAGAATAATGGCCCAATAACTCAATGAGGTCCAGATATTTATATAACCTTCATAGGAGAAGGGGCAATCAGGGTTTTAGCAATTTTGAGGGGTAGTAAATGATTTTTAGGGGGAATGAATGGACTCAACAGACAAAAATTAACTTGGAAATGATTCTCTTTGGAATTCAAATAAAGCTGAGAGACATTAACTTATGAAAATGTCCCTCCAGGTATGGTTGCACTCCTGTCTTCTTTTCTGTGATAGATAATGAGATTTCAGAGAGGGAATGAAGGGAAAGTGTGTTCTCTTTGGAAGGTCCAATCTTAAAGTACATAAGGGAATTTCAGAGAAAAGCTTGACTCCTGTGCTTTGGAAGAGCATATTGTCATATTTTAGGGTATGATTTTCAGAACCCCAATAATATACACACAGATAGTTTTTCCACTGAGGACTCCATATTTTAAATAGTTTATTTAGCAATGTGCTTTTTGCATTTTTACTAATTGTAGGTATATACTCTCCAAATGTTCTGATCCTCACAAGCCAAATCACTTCCAGAGTTCTTCCAATGAGTTGTTACATTACCTAAAGCAAAGAAGCCTGACATTTGATCTAAGTCTGAGTAGGTTTTTTCTTGGTTATCTGAAAAAGGTTTTAGTTCAGTGTTTTCCTATTTGTTTGTTTGTTTTGTTTTCGATATTACAGAAGGCTTGTGAAATTTTATCACTTAGCCCTGTGGGTCTAAAGACCATATTAGAATGACTGATCAGAACTGAATCTTTCTCCTCTGGTAGCCAATATTGAAGTATTTGAAAGTGGTGGCATGTCTGGTATTCAAACCTTAGGAGATGTCTGAGAGACTGATGAAAGGAGCAGTGGAAGCCTGATTCCTATATGCCTCAATTTCACAGAATACCTTGTTCTATTTAATAGTATTTTACTATCTCTTGTTGCACTTAGCATAGAATTGCAAATTTCTATTGATTGATTAAACCAATTTAGACTGGTTCACTTGTAGACAGCCCAAAGGGAAACACAAAAAACAAACAAAAAAGAAAAAAATCTAAGTTATTTCACTTCAAGGGCCTCTAGACGTGTGTTGCAGTACAGAGAACAATGATCTTCTCTGTCATGCTGTTTCCTTTTTCAAGATTCCTTATAGGTTGTTACTATTTTCCCCCACCACAGTTTGTAAATAGCAGAATATAAAACAGGTAGTTGTTCTAGTAATTTGCAGTTTCAAACCTACATCTTAATGCCTTTTCCCTTGAGTCATTAATTACAGCACAATGGATCAAAATCTGAAGCACATATCTCTTTCAGATGACTATGGCTGGTTTCATAGTTTGGCAAAGGGTAGACTTCTTTCCAACCGTTCTTTCCTTCTGACCCTTGAATTGCATGCATACCTAAGCCAACTTGACCTCTTTATCTAAAATCTTGAAACTGTGACCCAGGGAGGGTCTGCGAAGACATGTGTGACCTCAATATGCTCATACTATGATTGATTTTGTGATCACAGTGACTTTACGATATATTTTAGATTTGTGTCCTCACTAAAATCTCATGCCAAATTGTAACCTCCATTGTTGGAGGAAGAGCCTGGTGAGAGATAGACTGGCTCATGGGGGAGAACATTCCCCTTGCTGTTCTCGTGATACCGAGCAAGTTCTCATGATATCCAGTTGTTTAAAAAAGTGTGTGGCAACTTCCTCTTTGCAGTCTTCCTCCTTCTTTGGCCATGTAAGATCTGTCTGCTTCTCCTTCACCTTCCACCATAATTGTAAGTTTCCTCAGGCCTCCTTACCCCTGCTTCCTGTACAACCTATAGAACAATGAGTCAATTAAATTTCTTTTCTTTATAAATTACCCATTCTCAGGTAGCTCTTTATAGCAACGTAAGAATGAACTAACACAGGACATTGGTATCAGGAACTGAGGAATTGCTAATAAGACACCTGAAAATATAGAAGTAGTTTTAGAACTGAGAAACAGGCAGAGGTTGGAATAGTTTGGGGAGCTTAAAATAAAACAGGAAGATGAAAGAAATTTTGGAACTTCCTAGAGACTTGTTGAATGGCTGTAGCCAAAATGCTGATAAAGACATGAAACTAAAGTTCAGGCTGAGGAGGTCTCAGATGGAGATGAGAAATTTACTAGGAACTGAAGTAAAGGTCACGCTGCTGTGCTTTAGCAGAGACTGGTGACAATGTGCCCTGGCTCTAGGGATCTATGGAAGTTTCAACTTGAACATGATGATTTAGGGTATCTGATGGAAGGAATTTCTAAGCAGCAAAGTGTTCAAGATGTGGCCTAGTCACTTCTAACAATATATGATCATATGCATGAGCAAAGAGATAATCTGAAACTGGAACTTATATTTTAAAGGGAAGCAGATCATATGAGTTTACACAATTTGCAGCCTGACCATGTGGTAGAAAATAAAAATCCATTTTTGGCCAGGCACCGTGGCTCACGCCTGTATTTCCAGCACTTTGGGAGTCTGAGGCAGGTGAATCACAAGGTCAGGAGTTTGAGACCAGCCTGACCAATATGGTGAAACCCCATCTCTACTAAAAATACAAAAATTAGCTGAGTGTGGTAGTGTGCACACCACCCAGTGTGTACTCATTGTACACACTGAATAGCTGTAATCCCAGCTCTCAGGAGGCTGAGACAGGAGAATCACTTGAACCCGGGAAGCAGAGGTTGCAGTGAGCCCAGATCGTGCCACTGCACTCCAGCCTGGGCAATAAAGTCGGACCCCATCTCAAAAGAAAAGAAAACAAAAAAAAACAAAAACAAAAACAAAGTCAATTTTTTGGGGAAGAATTTAAGCCAGCTAAATAAATTTGTATAAGTAAAGAGGAGCCACATGTTAATAAACAAGACAATGGGAAAAATAGCATAAGTTCGAGACCAGCCTGGTCAACATAGCAAAACCTCATCTCTACTAAAAATACAAAAATTATCTGGGGTGGTGGCAGGCATCTGTAATACCAGCTATTCAGGAGGCTGAGGCAGGAGAATCATTTGAACTTGAAAGGTGGAGGTTGTAGTAAGCCGAGATCATGCCACTGTACTCCAGCCTGGGTGACAGAGCAAGACTTCGTCTCAAAGAAAAAAAAAGCTTTTCAGAGATCTTCACAGCAGCCCCTCACATCTGAAGTTCAGAGCCCTAGAAGGTTTTGTGGGCTGGGCCCAAGGTCCTGCTTCTCTTTGTAACATTGGGACACTGCTGCCTGCATCCCAGCCACTCCAGTTTCAACAGCGGCTAAAAAGACCCCAGATACACCTCAGGCTACTGCTCCAGAGGGTGCAAGTTATAAGCTTGTTGGCTTCCATGTGGTATCAAGCCTGCAGGTGCACAGAGGGCAAGAGTTGAGGCTGCCTAGATTTCAGAGAATGTATGAAAATCCTGGATGTGGCTGCATGCAGTGCCTCATGCCTGTAATACCAGCATTTTGGGAGGCTGAGGCCGGTGGATCACCTGAGGTCAGGAATTTGAGACCAGCCTGACCGATATGATGAAACCCCATCTCTATTAAAAATACAACAATTAGCTGGGTGTGGTGGTGTGCACCTATAGTCCCAGCTATTAGGGAGGCTGAGACAGGAGAATTGCCTTGAACCTCTGGGAGGTGGAGGTTGCAGTGAACCCAGATCACATCACTGCACTCCAGCCTGGGGGACAGAGCAAGACTCCGTCTCAATAAAATAAAATAAAGAAAAGGAAAGAAAAGAAAAGCCTGGATGTTAAGGCAGAAATCAGCTCCAAGGGCAGATATTCCTCTGTTTCAGTGCAGAGGCAAAATGTGGGTTTGGAGCCCCCACACACTGGGGCAGTACCTGGAGGAACTGTGAGAAGAGGGCAACCATCCCTCCTAGAGAGAAACTTCCTAGAGAGAAAGATAGATTCACTGACAGTTTGGACTGTGCACCTGGAAAAGTCACAAGCCCTCAATGCCAGCCTATGAAATGAGCTGTGGGAGCTGTATCCTGCAAAGCTTTGGGAACTCCAATCTTTGCATCAGTGTGGCCTGGATGTGAGACTTGGAGTCAAAGGAGATTATTTTGGAGCTTTAAGATTTTATGACTGTCCTGCTGGGTTTTGGATTTACATGGAGTCTGCATTCTCTCTGTTTTGGCCAATTTCTCCCATTTGGAATGGATGTATTTACTTATTGCCTGTGACCTCATTGTATATTTGAAGTAACTAATTGGCTTTTTATTTATTTTATTTTATTTTTGTATTTTTTTATTGCATTTTATGTTTTGGGGTACACATGAAGAACATGCAGGATTGTTGCATAGGTACACAAATGGCAGTGTGATTTGCTGTCTTCCTCCCCATCACCTATATCTGGCATTTCTCCCCATGCTATCTCTCCCCAACTCCCCACCCCCTTCTGTCTCTCCCCTATTTCCCTCTGACAGACTCCAGTGTGCGATGCTCCCTTCCCTTTGTCCATGTATTCTCAATGTTCAACACCCACCTATGAGTGAGAACATGTGGTGTTTGATTTTCTGTTGACTTAAACATAAGACCTAATGCCATAAAAACCCTAGAAGAAAACCTAGGCAAAACCATTCAGGACATAGGCATGGGCAAGGACTTCATGACCAAAACACCAAAAGCAGTGGCAACAAAAGCCAAAATAGACAAATGAGACCTATTCAAACTCCACAGCTTCTGCACAGCAAAAGAAACAGTCATTAAGAGTGAATCGGCAACCAACAGAATGGGAAAACTATTTTTCAATTTGGCTTTTTATTTTACAGACTTATAGGCAGAAGGGACTTGGCTTGTCTCAGATTAGACTTTCAACTGTGGACTTTTGGGTTTATGCTGAAGGGGAGTGTTGAGAAGGGATGATTGTATTCTGCAATGAGAAAGACGTGAGATTTGAGAAGGGATGATTGTGTTCTGCAATGAGAAGGACATGAGATTTGGGAAGGGCCAGGGGTAGATTAATATGGTTTGGATTCGTGTTCCTACCCAAGTCTTATGTCAAATTTTAATCCTCAGTGTTGGAATAGGGGCATGATGGGAGGTAATTGGCTCATAAGGGTGGACATCTCCCTTGCTGTTCTCATGAGAGTGAGTTCTCACAGGAACTGGTTGTTCAGAAGTGTGCAGCGCTCTTCCCCCTTCTCTCTCTTCTGCTCCAGCCATGGTGACTCCTTCCTCTTCACCTTCCTACACAATTGTAAGTTTTCTGAGGCCTCCGGATCCATGCTACCCATAGAGCCTGCAGAACTGTGAGCCAATAAAACCTACTTTCTTTATAAATTACCCAGTCTCAGGTAGTTCTTCATAGCAATGTAAGAACAGTCTAACACACTTTTACAGGAACAACATCTTCACTTAAAATTGTAGCAGGCAGAAAAAGAGAAAATATCACTTGGGGGTAAACAACAACAACAAATATGGCAGTGTTTCTACCCATCTTAATATTAATTTTTAACTTATGAATATTCAGAAACATAGAAAATGTTTCCAAGTCAGGTTCATGGTTCTTTTAGTCTTGGGCCATAACTCTGATAAAAATCATACCCCTGTTTTGAGAAATAATTGTTCTTATTGGCAACAACAGCTCAACATTTGGAGGGGTAGTCTTATGAAGATGTTTCTTGATGGTTCACTTTAGTGCTGTCACCTGCAAATATCTTATTATATATTCATTATTTTCTTTATATCACTTCTTGGAATAATGAGATTTGTTTCTCTGTTTTCTAATGATTGGATATATTTTCTCCATAAATATATATATATATTACTTTTAAACTTGTTAAGGCCTAAATTTATGGAGGGTAGCATTTTATCTTTTAAATTATGTACTTTAGGATTGCAGGAACATACTCTAACTTCAACTACTTGATCTGTAGGGTTTAGTACAATTTTTTAAACACCCTCTCCAAGTATTTATTGGACTGTGAGTTTTCAGTTGTGTTTTAGATCCTTTTCTAAGATCTGGGCAAAAAAGAGAAAGAAAGGAGAATGAGACTCTTTCTCCCAGTATAACCAGAGTATTTCCACTGTTATTATTTTACACATTGGGCTACATATTTGAAAAGTAATATTTATATAACCAGTAGTCAAGAACACAGAAGTTTAGTTCTTTTATTAAATAATGTGTTTGTTTATTTCATACATAGAGATTGATTTTTTCCAAGGTTCCATTTATAGCAAGTAAAGGAAATAAACTAAATAAGCAAACCTTTTTTGAGTTCTTCCCTGGCCCCTTCCAAGGCATAGCCTGCAGAGTGTTCCTTTTTCAGTGTCCAACAGCATGTTTTTTCCTACCCTCCCCATAATAACATGAATTCTTTGGGGGCAAAGACTTTGACATTTTTCTTTGTATGCATAATATCCATCACAGAGGCAGAAACTAATAGGGGTGTAAATCAAGGAGCCAAATGAATTTGATCTAATCTGAGCAGAATACCTCAAGAAATTATGTAAATTTTACTTAAAATAGATAATCAAGTGGGAAAAAGACTTTCCTAATCACACAGAGATTGTATATTGTTTCCACAAAAGATTGTGTTAAAGACAATTATTATACCTTTGAAGTAGTAGCCCATTGCTACTCAGCTAAAGACCTGATTATCTGAGTGATGAATTGATTCTTTCCTTCATTCTTTCAACAAATACTCATTACAAGCCTGCTACATATATAAGGCTGTGCTAGGCACGGCGGGTGGGGTTGGGGGGTGGTACAGAGATAAACTGTAGTATATCTTTCTGAATTTCACATAACATAAATGAAGAAATAAGACCTACATGGAAAGAGCATCAAATTGTAGCTCACGGCAGACTATAGATGACCAATTCGTCCTAAGAAGAGAATGTACTCCAGGAGGGTTCAAAGGAAGACAGAACTCTGCCCAGGAAGAGGGGCTTCCCTTATGGAGTGGAGTCTGAGTGGGGACTTTAGAAATGACTAAGGTTAAGAGAGGCAAAGACATCTGTGTGTGTGCCCCTGTATGGAGTTAAGGGACACAGAGGAAGCCTGGATAACATGGAGAGATGAAGGTTGCTGTAGCCAAGCTCAGAATGAGCAAGAGATGATCAAAACAAATGGAGTAACCTGTTAGGAGCAAAGAGTTCAGTTTCCATTGTTTAGTCCACAGCTAACTAATGAACATCTTGTATGTGTCCAGCCCTATTCAAGACTGTGTGGGTTACCACCTTTTCAAACACATTCATTAGAAAAATAAATAGGCACACACAAATACACGCACACATACACACACATTCTTATATGTACAATATGCAACAAGAACACTCAGGTTTCTGTATCTTACCAAACAGCAGCAAAGAAAATATGAGTGCTGTGGCTTCTGCAATAAGAAGAAAGCAGGAAAGAAAATGTTAAAACGTAGATGGAAGTTATTAAACATTGATATGGGTTAGCAGGGGAAGAGATGAAATCTATTCTTTTTTTGTTTGTTTTTGGTCTGATGCTCACCTGCCTAGCCTGGAGGCAAGAAATGAAACTTTCAAGGTCCTTTTATATAATTCTAAGAAACTGCAACAGAATAACCCCAGATTTTCTGGTACTCACACCCTGATTTTTCTGAATTCTTATTCTGCTACAACACAAAATGCTAAAGTTGAAAATGAAATTTGGGGTAGGCTCATTTTGTAAAAGAGGAATCTTAGAAGCAGAGAAGCATTTCTTTGTTTTGGAGACTTTCAGAGACTTTCTATCATATTATTTGAATTCATATCAATATGTTCTCATTATTTTGTTTTGAGTCACATGACAGCTACACTTCCTGCGGCCTCTTTTGCACTCCTGTTTCAATTTGAGGACACATAGACCCACCCAGGAACCATATCCTAGATGCCACCTGCTGCCTGTCCAAAGTAGGGAGAGAACTTTAAATCTGGGAACTTTGGAAGTCATCTGGCTTCTGGTCTCCTTAGAGACAAGGGCTTTTACTGTAATAATTTTCAGGATGGTTTGCTCTGCAACTGAGTTGTTATTTTGGGGTGTTTCCACCTGTGGAGTGAAACTGCAATGAGCTCAGCTAAGAAAAATGTAGGAAATTATATACATCCTTGAGATAGCTATCTTACTCTCCATCCAATGTCTTGATAAATTTCCTCGGCTTTTTTTTTTTTTTTTTTTTAGACATAGTCTTGCCCTGTTGCCCAGGTGGAAGTGCAGTGGCTCTGCTGCAGTGTAGTGGCTTTATCTCGGCTCACTGCAACCTGTGCCTCCTGGGTTCCAATTATTCACCAGCTTCAGCCTCCTGAGTAGCTGAAATTACAGGCACCCACCATCACTCCCAGCTAATTTTTGTATTTTTAATAGAGATGGGGTTTCACCATGTTGGCCAGGCTGGTCTTGAACTCCTGACCTCAGGATCCACTCGCCTCAGCCTCTCAAAGTGCTGGGATTACATTAGTGAGCCACTGTACCCAGACTCTCAATCTTTTTAAATAAATAAATAAATAAAATAACAAAACAAAGCAGTAATCTACAATTAGTTCTTTTATTTTTCTGATTTAATTTTAATTCTCAAATCAACACCTACCTGTGTGTTTATTTACATTTTCTCCCCTTTTGTTATATTTTGATATTAATAAGTGGGTCACCTGAATGCCCTAGGAAAAAATTAAATGAACACATTTTGCATTTGAATTTTTCAGTCCTCTTTTTCCCATCTATAAAAACATGGGATGTTCATTCCAACTTAGATGTAAACATTTAAAGTGTTCATGAGTCAGAGATTTTGCATTTTAAATAAAGAGATCAATTTTTTAAGAATAGAAGTTTCCATGGAGGGATATAAGCATCACTAATGTTTTTTTCCAATATTTCTAAAATCAGATGGAGTAGGCAATCTGCCTGCCTTTCAGGTGAGAGGACTAATGTGTCTAATGCTCAGTCAGACCAAGTACATGTGTCTACTGCAGTTTGCTGTCTGTTTTTCACCCTTAAAGACTGAGTCTCAGCAGAGAAGTAGAGCTGTCTCCCAGCTAGGTACGTGGATAATTCTTTGACTCTCATTTGCCTTTAACTGGTTAAAAAGAAATGAAAAACTAAAAGAAAAAATTTCCAGACCAAAACAAAACAAAACCTTTACTTATAAAAAGGGAGGCTTTTAAGGGCTGGAATTTAAGACAGCTTAACTTGTCTTTTACTTCTTCCATGTCCAAATATGCTCCTTTTTCTTTCTCTTTCTTTGATTTCCCTCTTTTCTTTTTCTTCACAGATTTTATTCTCCTCTCTTTAGGGTATACTGGTACATGTTTAGCAGCAAATTCTATAAAAAAACAAATAAACAAACCTGATTCATGTGTGTGTGCACATGCCTGTGTGTGGTGTTGTGATTTTCATGGAGTGAATATACTCCCATCATGGTTAATCTGACTTATATGGTTAGATGTCAGTAGATTCCAGCACATGACTAATTCATTTTCTCTCTCTCTGTCTGTCTGTCTCTTTCTCCTTTTCTCTCTCTATCATAAATACACACATGCACCCCTAAAAAGCCATTCATCAGAGAGATAAAGGGATGAATAGAGAAGAAAAGCTTGTAACCAAAAAATATGTTCAAGAATTTCCTCCCTTATTGAAGTGTCATTTTGTCCTCCTGTTATTTGAACTTTTGGGCCAGCAATATTCTACTTCTTTTCTTGTTGAGTTGGGGTAGAAATTCAGATCACAGCTGGGTTCTCACATTTCTTTTTGCTTCTAAGAAAAAGTGAGCCCTAGGGAAGAAGAAGAATCTCAAGAATTTGTATGTGTGTTTTCATTAGTTGCTTTGAGATTCAGAACTTTTGTTCAATTGTTCAATTGTCACATATATATATATATATACATACACATATTTTTTCTCTTTAAGCCAGCAGGGAACTGAAGATGATGAGCCCAGGACTTCGTTTCAACCCTGGGGCACAACATCATAAGATTTAAATAATATCTTATAGATTTTCATACTTTTTTCCCCCAGGGAGTTTTAAGCATGTTGAAATGTGCACGTTTTGCTCTCAGTATTCATTTCTCACTGGCTTTCTTTCTTTTCAATATATTCTCCTCTCACTTTTCTCTTTCCTTCCTTTCTCTTCTTTTCATTTTGTTTTTCTTTAAATTCCCTCTCTTTTCTATTAATGTTTGACCAGTCACCCTTTCCCCTTGCTTTTTTAATATTTCTCTTTCTAGCTTTCTTTTAACCTCTGATATCACTTTTCAAAAAATCTTCAAACAAGTTTCTCTCACATAACACCATACCACAATTCCCCACTGTAATGCATTGAATCATTTGGAGTAAGGAAAAAAAAAATCATCAATGTAAGTAATGAGAATATCCCAAATGAGAAATGAATATTCAACCAACATTTTAAGCAAACATTTGAGTCAAAGTCAATATAGCTGTGGCTGTCGTTAGCACTGGTCGCCACATATTTCTGCTGCCTTTTCCTGGCACATGATAGCTTTACACTGACCTCTCCCCTTAAGTTGGGTGGGACCATGGCACACACGTTGGCAGGTAAAACGTCAGTGGTAGCAAAATTGTCTCAAGACAAATGTTGCAAGAGCTGATGCCACGACAATATACAATGTTCAAGGTATGAGGCTTAGTCAGCCTGAGTCCCAGGGTGAGGATAAAACAGGAGAAAACCTCCAGGAGACTTGCAGTGCAAATGCAGCATGGGCAATAAATGAAATTCATTTTAAGCCTAGGAGATTTGGAGGTTGTTTGTTACACTGTATATAACATACCCTATTCTGAGGAGTACAGTAACCAAGAGAAGAAAACATAAAATAAGCTATTGGCTCTCAGAGATAAGAGTGTAGAGGCTCAAAAGAAAATAAGAAATGAGGTTAAATTATTGTCACTTTAAGGAAGATTTTCCCAAAAGTGTAAAAGATGGCTGAAACTAATCCTGTATTTTGGATGAATGCAGAAAGTGCTAATTCCTGTTGTCCATGCACATGACATATTTAAGATCCAAAAAATACTTCAGAACATTTGCAAATGCTGCTGCAGCTAGCCAAAAGGAAAATGTGCCTTGTCAAAGTGTTTTCTTCCATGATTTGAAAACCATTGCTAGATCCAAGCCAAGGCCTATGTCATCCAGGCTGTTAAGCAAACTCATTTACCCTATTATCACAAGGGATAGGCAATATTTCTTTCCCATTTTCACACTTTATTCACTAAAAATTATCATCAGATAGCTTTTTGAGACTTCAGTAGACTTTGGCGTGTTTTTATATTCAGTCAACGGAATATACTGAGAAGAGCACCAACAGAAAATCAGAAAAATTAAGTACCTGCTCAATTCTGTCACTGAGTAACTATGTTATTTTAGGTAAATAAAACAGAGCTTTAATTTTTCTCATATGTAGAATAAGGATAGTTTCTAAGATCACATTCAGATTAAATATTCCTTGATAGCAAGAATGGAAGCCACAACTTATAAGAAATACTAATAGTTGATCCTCCAAATGACTGGTCTGCTAAAGGAAGTCTATTCCGTACTATTCCATCAGGGGGTTACTGGGAACCCTGAAGGGTCTGTAATTTTACCCTATTTACAAGCTAACAAGTTTACCTGCCACATCTTCATGGATACCAGCAGAAGCCAAGACATTCCTAAGTCAGAGACAAATGACTTTTTTTAATACAACAATATAGTAAGAATATTAACATTTCTTATGCTGATTCCCTAAGCTCCAGTTCCCACAGGGTAGGACCTCAGCACACACAGTGGGCTGCATTTTAGGAGAAGAACTGTTAGTTTAGGGAAGGTAAATCTCTTACAAAGAACAATAAGTAAGTCTACGATTAGCCCCAGAGGGAGACGTTATCTTTGTTACACGAGGCAGGAAGCGTTGACAGCTTTTTGCTTTAGAACATGGGTGTTCAACTTTTTGGCATCCCTGGGCCACATTGGGAGAAGAAGAATTGTCTTGGGCAACACATAAAAGACACTAACACCAACAATAGCCGATGAGGTTATAAAAAAAAAGGTCCACGTATACTTCCCGTGATATTCATCACCGCAGATAACCAAAGAAGTCTCACATTCAAAGGGTTGGACACCTGTGCTCTAGAGGCAGACACTATCTCTATTTCCAAGGCAGCAAGCAAACCTGCTGTTTCTAGAGGGAGATAGCAGCTCTAGTTTTCTGAAGCAGTTCACTATACAAACATCTTTAAAAAGGTAATCCAGAACAAAGACAATCAGTGTGTTGGCTCATAGCACATGCAGAAATACAATAGACCCATTGAGAATTGTCTCCTAAATATATGCATCCATTGTTTTTATACTATCTTGGCATGTAGAAAATTTTCCCATGAGTAAGCAACTCCATCATCCACTTTCATTAATCTGACCAACAAAGGCTGGGGCCAAATCTGTTCAATTTATCTCATATAGCATTCAGTTAAGGTTACTACCAACAGGGTTCCAAGAAACAGCATGATGTCAGCCTGTAGTGTTTTACTTCAATGATGCCCCAAAGTTCTTGTTGCCTACCAGCTGAACAAAGACCGTAAACCTTTACAATTTACCTTAGAAACTCAGGTGGCTTTCCTTTTAAGTTTTTATATTGACCTTTCCATTTGATGCAAGATATAAATGCAAGTACAGTAGAAGGTATTAGAGATTACACATACACCACCTTGGACTGTGTGGAGGAAATGTATGGGAATTCTGCCATCCTCAATGATGGCTAGTGGCTCAGAGGCTCACTTGAATGCCTTCTAGGCTCAACATGGTGTTACTGATCAGTTCGGGTAGAGTCAAGAACAGTTTTTACCCCACCTGTTCTAATTAAATGGCTCCTATTATAAAGATAGTGTCCAGCTAGTACACACAAATAACAAGAAAAGATAGTTATTTCTTTAGGATTTAGGGATAATTTCATATCCAAATATGATCCATTTTAAAACCATATTTGCTTATGAAGTTGCTAGAACAATGCCAAATTAAAATAATCATAAATGACATATTTTAGTGTCTAAATATTACAAAGTTTCCTTCTGCTAAGGCTGCTGAGTAAAAATGTTTAGCCCCTAGGCCCCTGTACTTCAAAAACAGTATTCACAAAAACATCATCACAAAAATCCTTATCTGCAGGCAGAATAAGTGTTCCTCAACACCGTGTGCAGGAAGGCAGCTCTGATCAAAAGAAATTCCTGCTACTTGCCTGCCATTGTGTCTAAAATTCCCACCATTAGATATGAATTTTTTTAAAATATAAGGGAAAGATTCCTGCTGAGACAAACATTTATAGGGGGAAAAATGATGTTAGTCAGTGTTCATTGTCTACAAACATTCAATTAATATGAGATCTTTTCCACTGTGACAATTATTTAAAAGAAGCTGCTTATGAAACAAGACCCACAGCTGTTCAGTTTTGAAAACAGCCGAATAAAGAACTGTCTAGGTTAGATGTGAAAACGGAAGACTATTTGGGGTAAAAAGGAAGCCGGTGAAAGTTTTAGTATCGGGGCATAAAGCAACAAGAGATCTCCAACACAAAAAACAGATACTGTAGAGATCAAATTGTGCCAAAATCTCAGGTTTGTCTAATAATAACCTTTTAGGTTATAAGGACTTGCTGAATGACTGGAGGCTGGAAGCAGAGCTTTGTCTGTGATGGAGTGTACCATTAAAGCATACTGGCTCCTTTTATTTGCGAACAGTGTTGACCAAAGTCCAATGAAATCTATCAACATCCCATCTCTGCTAACTCATTTAGCTGCAAAAAGGGGTTCACAAATCAATTCAAAATAGAAAAACAGGGAAGGTGCACAAAATAAAGGAGAATTGAAAGAGATACCAAGTAAGACTTCCAGCACCCTTTAAAAAATTGCATACCAAAAAAAAAAAAAAGAGGAAAGAAAACTGTTTCAAAATCATTTTAGAGGGCATTATGAATTTAAGACCCCTGTGCTAGTTGCATAATAAGCAGAAGATATAACCTTTTGTCTCTGAAAATGATGAATGGATTGGTTGTGAAACTTCAAAATCTGGAAAAGCTTTTCCCGCCGCTGTCTGAGTACCTGGCTTCTGCATCTCAGCATCCACAGCCCAGATTTTTATATTCCAGAAGCTGAAGGGAGACATGCTGGGCTCAGCTGTGTCAGCTTGTGTTCACATCACACAGCAAAGGCTGTTCAAATGGACAGATTTTCACCGGGATTATGCCTAACTCAATCGTTAGCCACTCACCCTTCATGGCTTATCTGTTTTAATTTGTTTATCTTGTTTGGTCATTAGTTTTGTCTAGATTTTATATTCATTATTCTGTATCGTATCTCTGACATTTCAGTTTAGGAGGTGATTGTTTACCATATACATTGATTCTCCCAGGCCCTCAAATATTCCACAATCGATGCTAACAAGATAGTAACTCCAAACAGTCATTATTTGGCTATTTTGGGACACATTCTCCATCTCATTTTAATGCATTCTTATGTTTCCAGTCTCCTGGGGACTCTTACATATTCCTTTTGAACCTTTACTCTTTAATGCTACTCAGACAGAGCCTTTGTACCTCTATGGAATGAATAAATACAGACTATCTCGGGTGATTTAAATCTCTCTCTCATGTGCCTTTAAAAATGCACACTTTGCTTTTATCAACCCCATGTTTTGAACTTTCAAGAGAAAACACTGCAACTGGCGTAGGCTCTCTTATCAGCCTGTATTATAGATGAGGGGACCAAGTTGAGACAGGCTTGTCTTCTAGGCTTCTAACAAGTCACAGACACAGGCGGAATGTATTATGGATGGTGTAGATCATTTGTCTGGCCTGTTTGCTATTGTAGGTTTTGTTGCTAGTTTATCTATTTACTGCACCTGGAGCTTCTATGTGGCCTTTAATTGGGACTGAGCAGGGGAACTGTTACTCCTGAAGCCCAAGTATATTTACACAACAATGAATTTCCTGGGCATTTGCTAACCCTAGTACAACCAATGCCCTAGTTCTAAGGGAGAAAACCCAAATACAAGAATAACAGTCTCATCTACTATCCATTTTTTTTTTTTTGGTTCCTTTGGCTTTAATTGACATGTTCGTTTTTTTTTTTTTTCATAGTAGAGTCACCCCTGGCACAACTGCTGTTGTTCCATGGCCCAGGAAGTCCATGGAGGAGGCCCCTCAATACATTTAAATACATCCCATATATTGGCAAAATATGTGCACCATATCTCTTCTCTAGTTTGTGTTCTCATCTTGCAAACTTCATGTACTATAACAATACGGATAAGCTAGCACCAGATGGCAATGGTTTTATTAGTAGACCTGAAGCATGTTCTGCCTCATGCTAATCTAAAAAGATTTTACCTATTTATGTCAAACTACTAAGATGTACTGACAAAGTAATAAATGAGAAATGTGGCTGATTTCTGCAAAATTGTCTAAGTAGTCAAACACCTCCGGCAGAGTGCCAGACTGACCAATACAGTCCCTTAAATTGCATTTCATTGCACTATGTGCTGAGATTTGTTTTTTTAGAGACTTAAGATGGAGTAAGGGGAGAGGAAAGGGAGTCTTTCTCATCAGTATCATGTGAGGCCCATATCCAGGTGGCTTGATTCTGAGCATAAATGAGCCATCTATCCAAAGGCAAGCTTTTGTTTGCAATATTCTGCTATTATCTCTTTCACAATGACCAAAATACAAAAACACTTTCAAGGAAATGATAAACCCCAAAGTAGAGGACAACTCAGTGTATTAGGAATCTAGATTAACTGTTAGATATCTAGTCCAGGGAACAGAATATTCAACCTTTAAATAAATACACAATAAAAATAGCACACTCTTACTATAGGGTTACTGGACTGTAGCAGTAAATGAACTGAATAAAATTTTATGGCTTCTTAACATGCTGAGGTTTTTGCAGTGTCTTCCATCTTGTAGCTTAGCAACATTTTGCAGTCTGCTATCAGTGAAACTAATAGTGCAGATGAAAATTTTATGAAAAATGAGAAATCTACATTGGTTTTATATTATGTCAGTGAAATGAATAAAGATCATATTTTGGCATTAACAGCTAATGGTGGGAAAAGCAGTGGGGGCTGGTTGCTCTAGTTTTGGCCCCAGAATTGATATTTTTTAAAGAGTCAGCTGTAATTATGATATTTGAATGTCATTATCATTAAACTGATGAATTATTTAGAAAGAAGGTGAACAAGGCAAAGGGTTCCTCGGTGTGTTCATGCATTTTACTTGTATTTTGCCAGTTGAGGTGCTTCTTTCAGAGGGCGGTATTAATCTCACGGATGGTGCAGATATGTTGTGTTATTATTTTGCTCAGCAAGGTCAAAGTTTTCTACTACAGAGCGTTGGAGGGTAGGAATAGAGGAAAGGCGGAAGAGAAATTGTGAAATAATGAATCCTATTACAAATGCTGATAGAAAATAGTCTCTACTCTTTGAAATGGATTATATCTTCCATTTGAGTTGTTATAATGAACTCTTTTTCAACCTTCTGGTCTCCCACCTTGATTGGCTTGAAAAAAGCTTTTTTGATAAGAAGGAACCATGATTTGAAAAAAAAAAAACTATTAAAATTATATCGTGTGATGAGAAAAATATTAAGGGTAGGATACAAGTAACTTTGCCTGTGAATGTTTTCCTTGAACCAAATGGCAAATTAATAATGAATAACATTTATTTTCTCATTTATTTCTATTCTATCCTCTCTCTAGGAAATAACATTTGCTTGTTTATAGTGCTTTCATTCCTTAGGAGTCTGTGAAATAATTTTCTTTCTAGATCTATTTGCAAACTTAGGTTTCATTTGCCTGGCCTGAATTGATAAGTCTCTGCTTTTGAGAAGAAACATGCCACTTTGAGTCCTTCATGCCAATATTTGATTAATACTTCTTGAGTAATCAATGTACATAATTTTGTGTGGCATATAAGTTGCAACAGACAGAGCTTTTTACTTTTGGATATTATTGTTAACAGAATATCATATTTAAATTTCATCCTACAAAATGCAGGTCAATTTATTTTTGTGTGCTGCAGATTTTCATGCCTTTCCATAGTTTGTAGTATGAAGACTCTGGTTCAATTGCATTCTGAATGGTCTTACCTGGTCTGCAGCTTTTCATGCCTTTCCATAGTTTGTAGTATGAAGACTCTGGTTCAATTGCATTCTGAATGGTCTTACCTGGTCATGGAAGTCCTTACTTTTCTGAAAAATCCCATTTATAGTTCCAGTAATGTGATCTCTTCCAATTGCCTTTATATTTCTCACTTTTTCTCTCATTGTGGGGCTGCGGATGGTTTCAATGGGGCTTCCCCTTTGACTCAGGTCCCAGAATAGAATAAATAAGGAGAGGCATGCTTGTAGTAGATTTTGAGGATGTGATTTAAGGTAATCAATAAAGGATAATTTTCTCCCAGTATTCCTCTTTTCAGTCCAGCTCATCTAGAAAAGAATGAAAAATTCACAAACAATCTCCTGTCTAGTATAAACAATATGCACTATGTTTCCTGCTCTAAGATTTGGGGAAAATGGAAATGAAAGTAAGAAACACTCAATATCTAGGTAAACACCAAGCCAGTACAGCAAGACTAAAACTGAATTTTTTTATTTAATCAATCATTTTGTGGATTTGTTTTTCTCTTTATATTTCAATCTTAAAAATTCTGGTAAATATTTTTCCCTTTTATAATCTTGGGAAAATATCCTATAATATAATTATTATTTGTTAAGATAATTTATTAACACTTAAAAATATTCTTAACTTGTACCACTTTTGTTTCTGCTCTGTGCTCGCTTCATCTGTTTAAGAAAGTTATTTTCTCTCTAGTGCTTCTACTATCTTGTGTTCACATATGCACAGACACTCTCACAAATACCAATACATGTTTATAACATGTAAATATTAAAGAGAAGTTAGTCAATTTAGTAATTTATTCGGTGTTATTTGCATTGAATGTAAGAGATTTTATTTTCCCCAATAGTATTTACATTTCAGATTGTTTAATTTACAATAAACAATACAAATCAGCCACACATTTCATTCATATGTGAATTTTTAAACACTGGAGCTTACACAAATTAACAAAATGTACTCTTTACTAAAGAGTAAAAGCTGAATATTAAGAAAGTGATAATATTTCATTCCTTTTTAAGATCTTTAACTCTTATTTTTGTGTCTATCTTTTCTTCTCTGAATTTTACATTAATAAATACATTCTTATTTCATGTTGTCATCCAGTTTTGATTTTAGATTTGATACAAGGCTAGTTCTATCTATCTTTTCAATAAAAGCACAATCTCCTACTAATATCAGAATACTTTTCACATGGCATACTCGTCATTTAGTGCATGAGAACCATACAAACATACATTATGTTTGTATTTTCCTGGATTGCTAATGTATCCAATATCTCAAATTTAAGTATTTAAAAAGTGTTCTAAGAAATAATCAATAACATGTTGCTTCCATTTATATGGTTTGAGTTTATTTATTTGCTTATTTACTTACTCAGGCCTAGTTTAATGGAACAAATCGCATCACTTAATTTTAATTTTTTTTTAGTTGTAATAATGGATTGTTCTAATTGGAAAAGGAAAAAACATTCAAAATTCTTATTTACTTTTTATATAACTGGATATGGAGTAAGGAAGAGGGATACAGAGATTAGGTGTTTCCTTCTGGAACATTTCAGAATCAGAGTTAGAAAAAAGTATTTCTTGGGATTTCATCAATCAATATTTACAAGATTTCCATGAAATGGTTAGGACTGAGATGCCATGCTGAACAAGTCAAATGTGGCTGAAATTCACCCGGGGACGAATGTTGCAGGTATTAAATTATCCATGGGCTCCAGTCAAGCAATTCAATACTCAATCTGCTCAAAGCCCAAGGAAATAAAAATCACATAAGGAATTCCAGTTTGAAAGAATATTTTCTTTTTAATTTCTGACGTACAATGGCAGGTCATCTGACATCATGTCACATCAGCTTAACTCCCTGGCTGCAACAAACCTGTTGTGCCGTATCAGTGGGGGAAATGTACAAAGAGATTCTGTCCTCAATCAGATTTCCCTGGTATCAGTCTGGACAGCAAGCAGTCAATCCCAATTGAGCAGGCAGATGGAGACAGAGCAGATTAATAAGTGGATCCTCTTTATCTGAAGAGCTGGCAGGCATCATGGTTCGCCAGGCACCTGAGTTATATTTTTAAATAGGTCAGCACATCGAGCATTTACAAAGGGGAAATGGAGTTAGCTGGAAGATTGGCACCAGTGGGGAGCGCAATGTGGGAGGTGGAGCTCAAGGTGTGCTTTGATAGAGTTTGAGGATTTGGGACAGCAGAGAATGGAAAATAAAGAATTGCTGCCCCTTGTTTGATGAAAATTGAATGAACCATTAAAAGCACACAGAACATAACTGGGTAATGTCTCTGAACCTGATCGGGTATTTTAGTTTTTAAAACTTTCAATAACATCATCACTGCCACTCCACAATGATCTTTAGGGCAAAATGCAGGGAGTTTCTTGGTTTCTTTTCTTTTCCTTTTTTTTTTTTGTACCTTTTATGGCACAGGACTCTCTGGAAAATATACAGGAATTAGGAGAATTAGACCTTCAAAACAAGGAAACAAGATCTATAAGGTTCAGCTATAAAACAAAAACATCTCTATGAGTATGTATGTGTGCCTGTGTGTGTATGTGTGTGCCTGTGTGTGTATGTGTGTGCCTGTGTGTGTGTGTGTGTCTGTGTGTGTGTTAGCAGACTTAATAAACTGTCTTTAAAGCAGGCCCAGAGGAAATATAATTTTGTTTTTAACTAAGACAACAACATATCAAGCAACATGTAAATAACACGAACTAACACTCCTGCCAGTGTGATAAGTTTCATTATATCTGTTTATTGATAATGTTTCTTAACCGAATTTAAAATTCTGTAACACATTTATAATGATATACAAAATTTTTCAATTTTTCATAATAGTCCTTAAAAATAAAACTTTTTATGCCCTAGTTAACAATGTGGTCAATTGCTTACATTTTGAATATTAACCTAACTCAACCAGGAAATTTTAGTACCTAAAGCAGAGAAATCTTGTCAATACACTTTCCAGAGTATGGATTATTGGGAATGGAATTATGAAGAAAGTTGAGTTAAATTCTTAACTGCAATCACAGGGTGGTCCACTTAAAATATCCCATTTCAAATCCTCACCCTAACATATCAAAGTCCAAGGAACATAAATGAGCATTCATTATTTAGCTACTAGTTTGTATGTGAATGAATAATGTATAATCACAAACAAGTATTTTTTCCAACTTTTAGAAAGTGTACCATTTGCTTTTTACTTCTTTCTCTCTCTTGGTAGTAAGGGAGAATTCTTGGGACTGTGCCACATTACCCAGATTGAACAAGGCAAGATCGAGTGATTCATGCTCACAGGGTTTGCCTCAACACTTGATTTGACAGCTGGAAGTCAAACTCCATTTGCTTGTGTTGTTTCCAAGGGTAGATAAAAAAGACATTTGAAAAGAATAATTTGGAACCTCTAGGGAGAATAACGTATTGATTGAGATGAAGTGTGCAAGGCTAAAGGAGCAAATTTCTCCTAAAATGAGATTCAGGAAAATTAAGTAGCAAGGGAGCAATGAAGTAACAATAAATGCTTAATTTAGAAAGATTTTTAAAGTCTCCCAGAGTTTTTGAATCCTCTGATCTCAGTGTCTCAGATTTAGTCAGTGATTAAATGATTATTCAATATGACAATGCAGTGTGGTAGGCATTTCCTCAATAACTTGTGTGGGAACAGTCATTTTCTTCTCTTGGAAAAGAGGGAAATAAGTATGAGGATTAGGATGTAAGAGCAAAATGATAGAATTCTGAATTTTCTTTCAAGTCCCTTGAGGAACCAAAGAAAACTGAGGATGTAGAAACAGTTTTAGCAATCCTGGAATGTGGAGAAAGTGAAGTGGCCACTGGAAGCCTGTAGATGTTGTGGAGCAGATATTACGGGCAAAACATTTACAAAAAATCTAGGGTGGATGACAGGACTGGAGATAAGCTTGACAAATTTGTTCTGGGGAAGTCTGGAACAACTATTGGATCTGAAAGTGTCTCTCAAAGACCTCAGATTAGCAAAGTAGTTTTGTCTGTCTTAAATTCTCTGCATGCCCAGCAGGAAACATCTCCAGTGTTTTTGGTTCTTAGCCTTCCTTTTCTCACACTCTTCCTCAGGAGTATAGCTGTAAAAAAAGTTAGCCAAATGATTCTACCAAAGGAACAAAAGGACCTTGATCTGTGAATAACGTCCAATTAAGTGTTGATCATACGTATCTCTATGGATGTGGTTACAACTAAAGATATCAACAAAAAAAATCTAAGCATGTAGGTTTTTACAGAAAATAATAAAAAAAATAAATTTAGAATTAAAAAAAAAAAGAATTCCCACTGACCTAACATAACACTCTTCATTTATTGAAGTCTCAATTCTTCAATTCAGTTTAGTTTATTAGACAAAGAGTGGGCCCTGTGACAGGGATAAAAAAATGAATAAGACACTATGGCTGTTAATAAGAAATTTCAAATTTTAAAAATAGAAAGAAAATTTTCATCTATAATAGGCATGATATATGAAGTGTTGTATTATTCATTTGAAAAATGATATAAGAAAAAAGAGGAAGCAGATATTGTAACAATTTCTTATAATAGTTTAAAATATTTTTCATATTGTACATAAACTTCAACTGTATCAATCTTGAGCATTTCATTGTGGAACTTTACTGAAATTTTATTAGATATTTTCCTTTTTGTTCCATATAAAGGTGTTTCCAAAATTTTCTTATTACATAGTTGTACTAAACATCTTTTAATATATTATCCTTCTCTTGTATTATATCTTTACACTCAATTGACATGAGATGATTACTATGTCAAAAGATAAACAAGCACATATTAACATTTTTTTCTATGAAGAATCAGATATAGATCCATTTAAATCCAGCTGGCTTTCTTTAATTTCTGTAAAAGCATGCCATAACCCAATAAGAGCTGGTGTGTTACTCATAAAGGAAACATGGAAGAACATTCTGAGTGACTTTGATAAATTCCTAGTAATATTTATTTTATGTATCTGGACACTTCCACTCTTAAAACAGTTTTGCTAGTTTTCTCTCTTTGTTTTGTCTTTGATTGTCTTCAAGTTTTAGATTCTCTTGACTTTACTAATCTTTAAGTTAAGGTTAACGTTTTTCCCTACCACTCTACCTATCAGTTTCCCTCTGAACAAAACGCAAAACCTTCTCTACTCCTTCTGTACAAGGTGAATTCCAAAAACACCTTCTCTCAGCTTAATGCAGAACTTAGTTCCTTTCTTCTATTGCCAGCTCAGTAGGGCAAAATCATAGATGAGTTTAACAGCTGGCATACCTAAATCTGACTTTAGAGTTGGCATTCACTCTTCCTTATTCCCAGTAAATGTGTGAATGGCACATGATAAGTGTTCAATACATGTTAAACACCAAAAAATATTTCAAAATAATTTCTATACCTACCATTTTGGGTCAGCTGACAGTCATAGGACAGCATTTCCTGTGTGGGGGGGTAAAAGCCTTTAAGTTGCTTTCATCTCTCAAAATTCCCTTCCCCATCAATTCACCTGGTTCTCCTTGTCCTACTCAAACTGTGAGTGAAATGACTGGGTCAGAATACATACTTCTAATAACATAACTTTATACTGAAAGTATTTGTAATTATTCATTAATTTTCTGCATGTATATGTGTAATATACGCATATATAAGTATACAGTTGACCCTTGAACAATTCAGTAGTTTACAGGCACCAACCTATCATTCAATTGAAAATCCGTGTATAACATTTGACTCCCCCAAAGCTTAACAACTAATAGCCTATTGTTGACTCAAAGCTTCACCAATAACATAAAACAGCCAATTAACACATATTTTCAATGTTATATGTATTGTACACTGTATTGTTACAATAAAGAAAATACAGAAAAGAAATGTTGCTAACAGAATTATGTGGAAGAGAAAACATATTTACTATTTATGAAGTGAAAATGAATCGTCATAAAGGTCTTCATTCTCATTGTCTTGATGTTGCATAGGTTCACCTTCTTCCCAGCAAAAAAGGCCACTTCATTATTTTTCTTTGTTTTTCTTTGATAAATGATTCCATTTTCTCCAACTTGGTCGGCAGAATGGCCAACATTAGACGTTCATTTGTTTAAACTAACAGAGTGTGGTCAGCTGATTCCCAAGGGAGGAGACGAAGGCAAACAGGTCTAAAATGGCATCATTTAAGAACACAATCAATTCATTATCTTTTTCATAAAGTTCACATATGTGCACATTAATCATTGTGGCGTGGCACTGGGCAGGAAGTTCTTACCTAAGCAAGTTCCACTCTACAATATATCTTTAGTGTTTAATGGCCTTTGCAGCTTAGATTTTATTGTGTGCTCACTCATCTGTTGTTTTATGAGCCAGTCTGTGTCTTTGTGATGAACTGATTAAGCAACAGGTTTTGAAGTTAAATTCATAGGCAAGTCAACACTCCATCTATATCTAGCTAAGGATTTTGGCCTATTAGGATCTTGTCTCTTCTCTAGTATATTAATGTTGAGGGTAAGGAGAAGCTTCTGAAAGAGCTTAAGGCTGTTTAGTAATTAAACAGCTGATGAAAATCTTGATGGTGACTGGAAAATAAGGACGTTAAAGGAAAAGTCTAGTGGCCATCTTCACATATGTACATGGTTGTCTATGTTAAAGAAAAAAGTAAATTCATTATGCACTATTCCAGAGAATATGTCCTATGGAAAAGAATGGAGGGCAAGATAAGAAAGAACTTTCTCAGTACCAGCAATGAAACAAATGAACTATAGAGCTGTCAAAGGAATAATTCCAGAAGAATCTAAACAAACGAACTAAAGAGCTAAAGTCAAAGGAATGATTCCAGAAGAATCTAGGCTACGATGGGTCAAGGATATTGAAGTGGATCAGGCATTTGCTCTTGAGATTGGACTACGTGACCTTGCAGTAAGAAGTCACGATATTCATCACTTTCTGAGCATTCTTACCTCTTACCAGCCAATCAATCTAGTAAAATAAAAAGATTGGTTGTTTTCTCTCTTCTTTTTCCTCTTTTGCTTCTTTCTTAATTTCCTCCTCCATTCCTTTCCCTCATGAGTTTGTTGCTCAACAGAGGCCTTTTAATAAAATGATTATTTATTATCTTACATATAAAGATAGTCACAGCTTTAAGTGTTCCAGCGATGCAAACATAAAACTCAGAACTTTATACCCTTCCATGGTCAGCTACCTTTCCTGACTACTGTGAGTATACTCTTCAAACTAACTGGCTTATATTATCAAAATTCAGATGATAATATCTAATTTTCTTCTGAATGCAAAACTAAAAAGTGCTTATTTTGTGTTTCATAAGTAAGCCTACATTTTCAGGTGATGTATATTTAATTAATAACAATCCAAGGAAAGAAAAAAGGAGACATGTGAAGGGCATTTCCAATTCACCCTAAAACACATGCCAATTTTAGCTTTATAGCTTGCCTAGAGAAGATTGTAGAATCTCGTCAAAGCCTTAAAAAAACAAGTTACATTAACAATATTCCCTATGTTTTTAATTTAATCTAATTTGGATTCCATTGGATATGCAAAATAGTTTGTTTATTATAAAGATTTCGCCTATATTTGCAGATTGCAATTAAGTCACTCCTTAGCCTTCACTTCCCTATATTACATTAAAACTCTGTCTCCTCCCAGCACTGTTTTGTGCTAGCTGTTTAAAGATTTATGCTGCTTTCTGCTGAATTCTTACTCAAAAGTGTTTCTATACAAGATTGGGCTGAATTCTTTACATGCTAAGCCCTTCTAAGATTGATGTATATCATCATCTATATTTTGAAAGTTGAGGAAGAAGTTAAAAAGGAATTAGGCCTGTCATCATTAATAGGCCCTGAATCATAGCTAAGATTAGAAATCAAGAGCTCATACCACAAATAATAGTGAGAAGAACAGCAACTTCATCACTCACCAGTCACCTAACAGGTTGCCCTCCAATATCATCTTTATTTTATAGCACTATATTTCTTACCTCTGGGGATCTTTGTGAAATACATGGGATGATCAGCTGGGCTGTGATGGATGAAACCATGTTGATTGCTTGTTTTCCAAGATTGAAGACTCTTTAAATGTTAAACCATACCCCAACTATGGCAGACAACCCTAAAGTAGCTCTATGAAATCCCCCACCCCCTACCTCCTGATGTTCATGCTCTTGTATAATCTTCTTCCCTTGAGTGTGGATGCAATCTGTGGCTTTCTTCTAACCAGTAAAATATAACAAGGGTTATGAGATGTTGCATCATGATTATGTTATGTTATGTTATGTTACATTATGTAATGTTATGTTATGTTATGTTATATATTATGTCTTGCTAGTGGACTTGCAAGTCCGTAGGCAGTTCATAGCATAGCAGCTTGCTTCTATGTTATGAACTGTGTATGGAGAAGGTAGAAGCTGAGGAGTTAAGAATGACCTCCAAGTAACAAACAGCAAAAAGCTGAGACTCTCAGTCATACAGTCACAAGGAATTGCCAACAATTAAATGAGCTTGGAAGCATATTTTTCCCCAGTTGAACCTCCAGATGAGAATGCAGCCTAGCCAAAACATATCTTTATTGCAACTTTGTGAATTCTAAACAGAAGACCCAGACTTCTGATCCACAGAAACTGTGAAATAATAAGTGTGCATTATATTAAGCAGCTAAGTTTGTGGTAATTTTTTGCATAGCATATGCAAACTAATATGCTGTCTTTCCAGATGAGATAATTGCAGTTGTTGACTGCAATAAAGACATCTTTCCAATAAGCTCAATAAAAGGACCAAAACTCAGAACTGCAGGACTGATGATAAGGTGGTTTTGTTGGTTTGTCTATTTTTGCTTTTGTTTTGTTATGTTAATATAAGAAGAAACACTACAAGATAATCTCAGGAAGAAACTCTGGACAGCTGGAAATGTAGGAAGAATGCCTGAGGATGCCACAGAAATGTTGACAAAATGTTCTGGATTATAAAGGAGCTATGGTTTTTATTATAATTCTAAAAGAAACTTTTAAATTCCTATCATGAATATTGGCCTACTTTTCAGATGGTTGTTTTTAAAATAAGAGTAAAAATATCTCAAATATTTTATATGTACATTTCAGCATTGGAAAAAATCAGAAAGAAAAAAGGAAGGGAGGAACAAAGAAAGAAAGCCAATTAGGAAGGACGAAAAGAAAAAGAAAAGAAGTAGACAGGAAGGGAAGAAACAAGGAAGAAAGGATGGAAGAAAGATTGGTAATAATAATTCTTCTGAGAATATATAAAATACAGTAGTTTATACAACATTGTGGCCAATTAGTTACTTTGACTTTACATAAATATAGAATGTTCACATAGAGCAAATATCAAAAAACAGAAATTCCTTATTTTATGTTATTGAGACTATCAGATTTAAATTATTATATATTTTAAAAATAACTTGCTAAAAATAAGTAAGTCACCTTTGCAGAGGTTTGACCACAACATTCACAACTTCTAGATTCTTCTCACATTTGAGTTTATCTTAAACTTCTTGTGGGTTTGTGTTACCAGCCACCCACATTGAACACAATCATTTAGATTTAATATCTACAGACTCCAGAATTGTTTTTCATCTTACAATTCTTGCTACCTGAAAGACCAATACCTGCAATCCTTGCTAATCAGCGATAGTTAACTCTGCTTGCATTATACAGAAAATAAAAAGGAAAAATTCTTTCATAAGCTTTGACGTACTACTTTAGGCCAATTGTCCTCAAGGCCTCCAGGAATAGAATTAAACACTTTTGATGGTGCTTACAGATGATTTCTCTGGGAGAGCAACATTAGTCATGAATTTTGCATCTTATTACTTGCTCAAATTCCCTGGAGGGCTTGGACCCTGTGGTTGACATTTCAGATATTGAGGGTCTCTCATACCTATCTTGGATAACCAAGGTTTTCTATTTGGATTTTCTATGTGTATTAATCCACCTTACAATACCCTGTCTCCTATGCTTTCTCACTCTTTTACATTCACCAGTAGAAAATTCTTCGTCTTATAGTGTTAGGTGATGTTCATTGTCAAAACTAGTACTCTTCACATATTTGTCTAGATTTCCTCCTAAATGAATCCTCTTAAATTAGTCTCCCACTTAGAATAGCCACATCACTTCTCTACTTTTAACTCATGGTATACAGACAACTGAAAAAGGAATATTAATTTGAACTTCAAGTGAATGCTCAAACACCTTCTCATTTCAAGGTTCGACACATGCCTTTCCTGTTCATGTCTGTTTGTTGACCAGCCTTGATGACCCAATTCTTACAAATAGTTTTAATCTTGAATTTCTAGTATCTATTTGAGGACTCTACAGTATTTCTCAAATATCATATTAAAGTATTGTTCTCCTTATATTGTGCATAGTTGTGCTTTGTGTATAACTATGCCTCTGAAGGAGCCCAGAAAACTTCACCCCAACAATATGGTACCCTGGTATTGATTATTTCAAATTAAAGGCTCTTGAAAGTCAGCAAGATGCTAGAAGCTTTATTCTGCTATTCCCTTATCTACCTTAAGATGGTCCCACCAAAAAAACATGATTGCCTTCTTATATCCTCTTTGGAACTGGATTCTCTATCGCCGTTAGAGGACTGAAGAATGTAACTACACCTGTATAAACTTTTTCAAAAGATCATATCAAATTCCAAAGAGAATCACTTGAAAACAAATTTCTGTTCCCCAGGTTCACTTACTCTCCCTAATAAACATTTTACTACCCCTCGAAATAATTACCTACATCCCCCATCTCCTCTGCCACTATGAAGAGGGGTATATAATCATTTGACCTCATTGGGTTATTTGGGTAATCACTCTCCTGTGATTCCTCCAACTTAGCACATTAAACTAAAATTTATTATCTTTCTCCTGTTAATCTGACTCTTATCAGTTCATTTCCAGCCAACTTCAGAGGAGTAAGAGAATGCTTTTCTTTTTGACCCTGTACATCTGAAAGGTGGAAATAAGGTTTCAATTACTTTTTAATACCCATAGTCAAGTAACATTGTATTTTTTACACAGTAAATAATAAATCTACCATGAAATAAACAAGTACTTTGATAAAATAAATACTTACTAATCACCAGTTAAAAACCAGTGAAAATCCAGTTAAAACCAGTGAAAATTGTAACTCTTAGATGTAAACAGTTGAAGAAGGTGCATTTGTTTTTTATAACCATATTTTGAAAGGCAATAGAGCAGGCACTCAATGTTCCCAATGCTAATGTGCAAAATGACTTCCCAAGTAAGGGTAGTGAAGAAAATATTGTAAAGAAATAGGACCAGGTCCCTAGGAGGCCAATAAGGTTATGTAGCCTCAGTCTCATGATTCAGTGTTTGCCAAAGAGATCATTTGAGTAACAAATGCAAGAGAACAGCTGCAAGTTTGCATGGGGTGGAGGTAAATTTAGGTGTGAAAGAAAGCTAATTGCTTCAGTGTGTGCCAAATTTCTCAGGTGCTAAAGGAGTCCTGCTCAGGGACCCTGGGGGAGCTGGAAGGGGATCCCAGAATGCACTTGAACTCAGTTATCGACTTGTATCCTAAAATCAGTCATTAAAAAAAAAAACAACACAAAGCCAACTTTAAAAAGACCTTGAGTTTCAGAACAATAAGAAAGGTTAATCTGCCAAATGTTAACCTATATAGATAAAATAAATTTGATGTAATTAATTCACATTAACTCAGGGGAAATGTAGATTGAGTCTAAACCAAATGCTTTGACCAAAGTAGTTACTTAGGACAAGACTTAGAATTTCTAAAATCTCTACTCATGTCTAGAGTGTAATGAATATATTGGCCACAATTGTCACAGTGATTTGGGAGAAGATGGTTCTAATTTCAGATATAAATTAAAAGTTATTTCAGTCCTTCATTGTCACTTTGTAATCCATACGTGTGTGTGTGGTATGTGTGTGTGTGTGTGTGTGTGTGTGTGTGTGTGAGAGAGAGAGTGTGAAGCTTCTGGTTAAGAATCAAATCAGAAAGTTCCCAGTGCTTGATTACTTATATTTCATGGATTAGCCAACCATCAGCTTATAATGCTTTGAGATGATAAAGAGAAAAGTCAAAAAATAAAAGAAAATAATAGATTTGTTTTTAAAATGATTAAATTATTTGGCAGCATCTGCCACCTGTTCCTACTAGTTGTTTTATGGTAGCCCTATTCACCTGAAGCATTTCTGCTTATACCATCACAGGTCAACTATGGGTCAGGCACAATTATAGGACTGATGAATTTCCAACTCTGAAATCTTTAAAACATCATAAATTAACCATCCTTCCTGGCATCAGCATTAGACTAGTTTCAAGCAGTAGCACAAATAGGTGTTACTCTTCAATTTGTTCATCTCCTATACAAATGATCCACTATCATTTGCATTGGCTCTTTGTTTGTAACCTATTCACATATTTTCAGTCAGGGACAGTGGACAGTTATAAGCCTAGAATTTTAAAAAGCTAACATTTGAGCCTGAGCTCCTACTATATGAAGCATAAACTGATACTTCTGGAATAGCTAAAACATTCTTTATAATTTTTCTACATTTTTTTACTTCCCCTATCCATTTACCCGACTTCTTTCTCTATCTTGGGCCAAAAATTATTTCTTATAAGGAGTCTTCCAAGATTCTCCCTGTCCTTATTGTTGCATAGTATTTTGCTTACACATAAATTATAACTCACCTCTAGTGATAAAGCTGCCTATATTTTCCGATACATCTCTGCCAGTTCCATATGGGGCTTTCCACTCCTCAGCCACGGAACCATGCTTCTCAGACTGACTCCCTGGATTCATGAAATGTCAAGGCACTCAGACAACTTTTTTTTTTTTTTGAGACTGAGTCTCATTCTGTTGCCCAAGCTGGAGTGCAGTGGCATCATCTCGGCTCACTGCAACCTCCACCTCCTGGTTTGAAGCAATTCTCCCACCTCAGCCTCCTGACTAGCTAGGATTACAGATGCATGCCACCATGCTGGGCTAATTTTTTTTATTTTTAGTGGTGATGGGGTTTCACCATATTGGTCAGGCTGGTCTCAAACTCCTGGCCTCAAGTGATGTGCCTGCCTCAGCCTCCCAAAGTGCTGGGATTATAGGTGTGAGCCAACATGCCTGACCGATCAGACAGCTTTCCTTCCTTCTAGCCTTCTATACTCATCCCTTCTTTTTCCTCTATAGTTTTCTTTTTTCCTAAATGTGATGTTAGCTGATGGCACAGTTTTCTCAGGTCTTGCATTCTTGTGGCTTGTAAATTCAAGCTCATACATCATTTTCATATTAGGAATTGTATTGTTTTTTAGGAAGATAGACTTAGGAAAATAAAAATAAGAATCACATAGGACACACTTCCTCTAAATTCGAAAGCTCTTTTAATTATGTCCATTCTTCTTTTCTTCCTGCCAGTTGTGTTGAGATAGGCTACTGGCATAGGATTTAATTTCTAAGAGTGGGGATTACTAAATTCCCTATTGATACCCTGACTTGGCTTTGGGAGATGTCATGTGAGCCTCCCTACTTTTGAAGGCCTCATTTTCACCTCTTGTCTTAATGATACAATCAATGATGTTTTCCTTACTACCAATTATGAATTTTATTTTTGGAAAACTTTCAAGATCTACTCAGCCTCTCCTTCAAATTAGGAGATGCACATCCTAGCATTTCTTTCTTCCTCTTTAAAAGGTATAAGTTTGAAGAGGAAGGATCAGAGGTTTTGTGTTTAGACTATGTATTTTGTGTTTTATTATATTGTATAAAATAGGATTTTTGTATATTTACTCCATAATGTTATTTGGATGTACTGACTTTCCAAGAAAGATATTTTTGAGATGATATCCAGGTTTTCTCTTATTTCTGTGAAAATACTTTGCCTTGAAAAACAATACAGCACATGACTGATAAATATGGTAATATGAAAGAACTTGGAAAATGAGCAAGAGCTCTCTGTGGGGTATATACGTGATGGTTAAAGTGGTGGTGTTAAGAAAGAAGATATACTTGCAATGATTCTTAGTTCACCATGAAGAAGAGTAAATTTAGGTTTGTTTTTTATACTCAGAAAATCCCAGGACACTAAATAAACCATAGGCAAGTATTAATTGTTTCTTGGGGAAACTGTTTATGCCATTGGGTTGCTTACTAAGTGAATCCTATGCACTAAGTTTGACTCACGGCAGGTACTCAATATGTTTCCTGATAAATGAAAACTAAAATATCTAGGGAAGATATTAGGAAAATGAATATGCATATAGAATGTTATGCTGTATACTAATACCCAGGATCTAATGAAAAAAATGATAAATATTCAGAAAAGGAGTGGGGTTAATTAGGAAAGGCCAATGATACCCAAATCTGATTTTCCTGTTGAATCAATTTCCAATTCTTTCCTCACTAGAGATGAAGAACAGCTGGTTCCTGTCCTTCTTTAATAGATCATCATATTTGAAACACAATTCTCAGAGCACCCTTTAGTCTCCTCTTTGCCAAGCTAAACAACACCACTTTCTTAAACTTTTCCTGTGGGACCCATTTACCCTTGAATCATAGAGTACACATTTGAAGAATATTGTCTTTCATAATCTACAGCTTAAGCCCACTAATTTTAGGCAAAATTTTAGAAAAATATATTTTGGCAGCTATTATGCCTTAATAATTAATCCACTCTCAAGAAAATAATACTTGCACCATGGATATATATAAAAGAGAGTTTAACTTGAAAGATTTCTATTTAGATCTCTTGTTCCAGACACATCCTCAAAATATGATTAGATAATAAGGGTTATAGTTGACTTGTCCATCACAGTTGCCTTTATGGTTCTTAGTAACGGTCATCAGCGAATGTACCATGTGGTAATTCATATGGAGTAACAATAGAAATAGGTCAGCCAATCAATTGACTTTCTTAATTTAGAAGCTGATTTCTACTACAAGACTTGAATCTGAGCCCCTTGATTCTGTACTTTAAGGGAGCATAGCCCAACACAGAGACAGGAAGTACCCTTTTTCCTTGACTATTTTGATAAGATGCAATGTGTTTCTGAGGCTGCTTCCATGCTTAGCAGGAAAGCAAATCATCATTGATTAACAGTGTCTATCATGCATATAGCCAAAGAAAATGACATATAAAATACCTATTTGTCACTGGAATAGCAAAAGGACACTATTGTTAGGCATAAGCCTGAATTCTAGATCATTCTAACATAACTTTATGATCTTAAGAAGCTTATCTTACCTTTTTGAACCTCAGGTGCAATAAAATGGAAATATTATTTTAACTTCCTGAAAGCAGTGTGCAGAACTAGAAGTCTTGAAATTACTTAAAGCACCAAAACACATGATTCTATGTGTCTTTGAAGAACATTGCTGACTCAGGTTTCATCAACTCAACCAAGAGACTTACAGCTGGCATTTTGCCATTATATAGTCTTCTTGGCTGAAAGTGACTATTTCCATTATTGAATCCAATAATTTGTTCCTGGCCCAACTAAATCTAAAGTTATGTACTAAAACATAAAAAACAGGAAAACAAAGTATGAAAGAAAAATAACTAGCACAATTGCCATTTGATTATTACATTAAATTTTGGTGGTTGCCAAAAACAATATCTAATTTACAGTATTTTGTATTTAAGCATCTGGCAGTTTGATTAATTTGATTAATTAATTTCTTAGAATTCTATCAACTCTGCTGCACTGTAACTCACATAAAGAACTAAACAATAAAAAATAGCTTTAAAAAGAATTAAAGATATCATTATTTGAGGTTTGATATAATTAAATTCTCACCTGGTAAAGGCAAAATAAGGTGAAATTAAAAAATGAAGAGGCAAAAAGAAAAGTAGATCTTCAAGCTAAATACACATTGCAAAGATGTTTAACAGATGCTGTATTTTAAGGCATGAGATTTTATATATATTCTGAAGGATGCTATAATAGATAACTGATTTCATTAATGGAGTGTATGTTGGGAAATACTTTCTGATATTTTGGGGCTGGTCTTTGCTTTCCAGTTAAAAATGAGGCTGCTGGAACTTCTGGATACTGCTTTCTGCTGGGCACTCAAGTGTGTTAAGTCCAGCAGGACCCTCATGGAGAAAGTCTGCTAAAGAAATGGGTCATATCCTTGGGTCAAACATTTTCCTCTATGGGAGGGAAATCAATCTATTTGCTGCACTAGTTGTTATGCAATCTGCTATCTGGACATCATACCGCTGATATGTTGGAAACATCTCTCAACTGACAGCTTTCCAAACTAGTTTTCCAGCTATCCAGCTGATGAGCTTCCAGCCACCCCACATTTTCCTGACCTCTGCAATTTTGCAAGCAGGGGCCTAGTGAGGTAATCACCTGACCTCAGCAAAACCATTGTATAAAGGGAATTTCGTTAACATTGTTGTCAGCGCAGCTGGATGGACTAACTGCTTTCCTTTGCAGATTTGAAGTCTGTGAATTCCAGCAGCTCGAAATCATGTTCATGGGTTATTGCTGGCATGTGGCTGTGTCTGCCTCATGCTTCTTTCTTAGGTGGTTAAGCAAACTTCCCATTTCTGAAAAAATTCAGAAGTGTGCACAAAAAGTTTGCATGTGGACTCTTCCATGACGAGGGATTGCAGGATTAACCTATCATTTCAAAATTAAGGTAGGAGACTATACAAAGGGGACAAAGTTCACAATTCTTCTTGAGTGCCCATTTCAGGTGTAAATGCTTGTTGGGGCTATGTGAGCACTTGAATCGAGATTGCAAATATTGGCAAATTTTATTCTTGCCTGTATAGATAGTTTATTCTGAGGCAAGATTTGCAACCAAAAGAGTATGATCTTATGATCTTCTCAGAGACTTTGTGTGTGTGTGTGTGTGTGTGTGTGCATGTGTGTTTGAGATGGAGTTTCACTCTTGTCACACAGCTGGAGTGCAATGGTGCCATCTCAGCTCACTACAACCTCCATCTCCTAGGTTCAAGCGATTCTCCTGCCTCAGCCTCCTGAGTAGCTGGAATTACAATCACCGGCCACCACGCCTGGCTAATTTTTGTACTTTTAGTAGAGATGGAATTTTACCATGTTGGCCAGGCTGGTCTCGAACTGCTGACATCAGGTGATCCACCTGCCTCGGCCTCCCAAAGTGCGGAGATTATAGGAGTGAGCCACCATGCCCGGCCAAGACTTTGTGTTTTGAATGATCCCACATTTATCTTGAAATATCTTTCATATTGATTGAGCACTCCCCAGACAGAGGAGTGGGAAAAGGAATAGATGCTGGGGAGGCCGAAGCAATTCCATCTTGGATGTCGATCTGCTTCTTATTACCCCTTGTTCTGGGGAGTCCTCTAAGGTTTCCAGTTTATTTATTGTTTCTTGTGTAAGAGCAAGAACTTACCATAAAGGCTATCCTTAGGTCAAACAATCTTGATGTTATCATACTTCAGTTGTCCTACATATCCTTTCTGAATCACCCTCCCCCTATGATGTATAAGCCCTGGATCTAGGGGATAATGGTAGAAGGTTCCGCTGCTTTAGCTCACCATTGCCTGAGACACAGACGTGGCTTCTGTTAGTAAGTCTGTATTAAATATTTCTTTCTGAGACATGTCAGCCTCTTTCTTCAGCCTGTCAGGTTCCTTGGACTTTGTGAGTAGATTTTTATTGACCTGCCCACCACAGAATACACACAAACTGAAGGCAGAGGAAGAAAGGTCCGGAGACTCCAGGTTTTTGGAAAGAGTAAAGATAGGCTCAGATTTACTCCTGCTTATTGGGAGGTGAGGGAAGGGAAGTCAGATCATAGATGATGGCATGGTACAATCAACCTTATACACACTTGACATTAGTGTTTGTGTTCTCTTACCATCCCCTTGTGCCTTACCTAAACTCCAAAATACCAACTGTTTTCCTTTATTCAGTACCCTACTCAGGTCAGGCACGCTTTCTTATGGCTACAAATGAACAAACAAATTCACTTTCACTCCAGATCCACTGTTTCAGCCCTTCAGTTCTGACTTGCAGCTACATTTTACAGTATGAGATCTGATTAACTAATAGCCTATAAACAGATGACAGCCATTTTAAATGATGCCTTATCAATGGATAAGATATCCTCCCTAGGATATCTATCTAAAATATTGCCATGCCTGTTAGTCTACTCTTAAACATCCCAGTTATTTCCTTCATAATACCGCTTTTGTAATCATTCATGTGCTTCTTTATTTTCTGTTCATCCTACTAGACTAAAATCTCCATGAGAATAGAGACTTTACTGGTTTCTTTCCCTACTGTATAACTGGAATTTAGCTAATTTTCCAGGGCATTACAAAAAAAATCAATAAAAATTTTGAATGAATGATAATATTATATATTTGGATTGTCAGGATGATGAAGTTGATGGTGATAGAAGTAAATCTTTTCAAAACATCTCTTACATGTAATACATTAAATATAAATGACCTTCTGATCCCTGTTCTTTAAAGGCAAAAGTTTGCTAGAAACAATTAGTGTATTTAAAGAAGGTAAAAAAAAAAAGCATATAATTCTTGATGTGTATGTATACAAAGATAATGTTGACTGGGGGTGATTGATCATTAAGTTCCGTGGAAAAAAACTGATCCAGTCATATAGGCTCTGGGCGATTGACATTGGCCTGGAGTCAAGATATCTAAAAGTGTCCTATTTAAAAATGACAAAAAAAAAAAAAAAGTAATACAAGGAGCTGCTCTATCAAGACCAATGGCCTTCATTTTGCTTTTCGTAGCCCATCAACCATCTTCACTTTGGAAATATCTCTTGTTTTTTCCCTAATACATTTGATAGACGTAATTGTTTTTATTTAATGCATATTCTATATTTGCTGCCAGTTAAATAGCTACATATGTGGGTTTCTTGCCAAAATGGTTCCTTTATTAGATCTTAACGGGGTACACCAATCACTATGACCCATGTATTTGGCAGTAGTCTGGAGCTTTTCATTTCTATCTATGGCAAACTGGGGTCAAAGGAAAAGACCTGGAAATTTCATCAACAAAACACACTTATATTCTTTCATTTAATTTCCTGGTTGCATGTGCATATGCTCACCAAGATTTTGACAGAGGTTTTGGACTAGCCTAGAAAAAATCAAACACAAATCTTAAGGTCATGTATATGTGGCCATTTTCATTATTTGTTTGTTATCAACATGACCTCAGGAAAAGCCAATGGGCTAAGTCATTGATTGCCTATTGTTATCAAAATTGATCAATTAACCAAGACTAGACATCTAGGGGACTCTTAGAATAAAATGATGTATAAGAAATTTTTATAGAATCCAAGGAACTCACAAATCATGGGCTAGGGATGCTTTCTCAACCAATCAATACCATGAAATCTATAATCATAGGGCAGGAAGCAATATTAGAAATCATGCAATCAGGCTGGGCACAGTAGCTTACTTCTGTAATTAGTACTGTGGGAGGACGAGGTGGGTGGATCACAAGGTCAGTAGTTTGAGACCAGCCTAACCAACATGGTGAAAACCCCGTATCTACTAAAAATATAAAAATTACCTGGGCGTGGTGGTGCAGACCTGTAATTCCAGCTACTCAGGAGGGTGAGGAAGAAGAATCGCTTGAACCCGGGAGTTGGAGGTTGCAGTAAGCCAAGATTGCACCACTGCACTCCAGCCTGGGTGACAGTGAGACTTCATCTCAAAAAGAAAAAAAAAAGAAATCATGTAACCAAATGCCTTACATGATAGCTATGCAAATTAAAGCTCAGAAAATGCAATGAGTTGCTCAAGGATATTAAGTGTGCCAATGGCAGAGTCATAGCCAGGGCCCTTGACTCCCTACCAGTTAACAATTTAAAAGAAATTAATTGACATCAACTGAACATAGTAGTAGAAGAACTGGGACAGCACCTTGGGGAGCACAGAAATGCTCAATAGCTGCCAAATAGACACCAAGAGAAAGAGATTACAATAACAGCCACCATTTATTGAGAAGCTCCTATGTGCAAGGCACATCACTTGGCATTTTATAAAATGTTCTCTAATACTGGCAACTGTCCTACAAGGTAGATATTATTCATCTTATTTTCCAAATGAAGAAACTGATTCAGCAAAGTTAATGAAGTAACCGAAGTTCACAGATTTAGAAACAAGACTCACACTGAGCTATGCCAAAAGAAGCTCCATGCTCTTTCTGCTAAACCAAATTTTCTTGAGGCAATACTGATGGTAGGGCCATGTTTGGTCTGACCAGATAGCTCAAGTAATGTAAGTATATGAGGAATATGTTCAAATAATCTAACTGGACATGATCATGAGATATTTTTTTATCCTGGGTTAATGAGTTAGGACTTTAATAGGGATTTACTGAGTCGCATTTGAAAATTGATGCTTCAGAAAGGAAATTCATGTAGTGAAGGCTGTATGATCAATTAGTTGTACAATTGATAAGGACATGAATACCAGTAGTAAGGGTTTGATTTTTTTGTGTTTCTTTTCCCTTGTTTCCTCAAAGCACTCAGAACTATTCTGGCAGGAAGATTTGAAAAGTGATCTCAGGTCCTTAAAGGCATTTTTCCTTCTTGCACAGCCAGCATTGATTTTCAGCATGTACTTACTTCCAGCAACTGTTTTGATTGGACACACATCTGTTCTGATGAAAGTACCCATGCCACAGCAGATGTTTCAATTTTGCATATGACTCCTGTGTATATATAAAATAAATCCAAGCCATCCTTCAAAGGTGCAGCTCTACTTCATCATGTGTTTCTCTGAGCACCTCATGATTCAACATCTTCACTACTAAGTCTTTATTATATGTTAATGTAATATTAGTATTACACAGGGCCCTGAAATTTTAAATTTTAGTCAGAAACCTTCCCATATGGAAATATCCCCTAAAGGTAGAACAAAGGTATCCTTCAAAATGAGAGATAAAGAGACAGAGAGAGATTGACTAAATGAACATGAAGTTCTATTATTTCTTCTTGTGAATCAAGATTGCTGTTGGTGGTAGTTTTTTCCAGCACAGCACATAAAGCTGTTTAGCATTTTGCTCATATCAACCTTCCACCCTGGATCTTTCTACCCCTCATTAACAGGCATCAGTCATTCCTAACCACTAGAGACCTCTTCTAATCTGCTCTGTTTGCAAGAACTCCCTTCTCTCTTTATGCTACCATAGAGTCCTATACTTAAACATCTCAGAACAATTACATTTTATGGCCATTGAGTTGATTGAATGTTTTCCCTTTAAACTGGAAATTTCTCATCAATGGAAATTTTGATTTTCAAATTAGGTTTGCTTTTCAGAATAGGCATTGCTCTATAAATATTTTCATAAGGAAATCGTGAAGAAAGGAAAGATGGAAGAATGGAAAGAGGTGGAAGAAGAAATCAGTATCTATATGTTGCAGAATTAAATCTAGAAGTAGTTGTGATTTTTTTCTGGGGCTTACAATTTCTCAATTTGTGGCTGATAAAAACAGTGAGATTAATTATATTACTTCAACATCGAGACCAGTTCTACATATACCTGTTCCACTAACAAAGAAAAATTCTACAGAAATATGTGGATTATTGGATACACAATACATAAATATTGAATCAATAAGAGTCCTGACTCAAGTAGAGTTTGGTCATTGTTTAGCCTAAAAGCACGATCACTTTTAGCTATCACACAGTGTTTAGCAAAGGACTGGAAACATGTTACTTGAGGGAAGAGGTGATAATTTAGTCATTATATTGTTTAATCTCTGGGCCTAGCACAGTGTCTGGATTATAGAAACATTGGTTTGGTTTGATGTAGTTTGGTTTTTTGAGACAGGGTCTTTTTCTGCCACTTAGGCTGGAGTGCAGTAACATAAACATGGGTCACTGCAGCCTCGATCTCCTGGGCTCAAATGATCTCTCCACCTCAGCTTCCTGAGTAGCTGAGATGTAGGTTTGCACCACTACACCTACCTAATTTAAAAAATTTTTTTTGTAGGTATGGGTGTCTCAATATGTTGCTCAGTCTGTTCTGAAACTCTTGGGCTTACGTGATCCTCCCACCTTAGGCTCCCAAAATGCTGGCATGCTGGCATTACAGGTATGAGACACCACGCCCAGCTTGAAACTTTTAAATGAACATTTGGGTGAATATTAAAATGATGTTACATACTTTATGCTTATTGGCTGATTTCTGGTTTTGTTATCAAGTAGTTCTGTAATCTCTGTGAGCCTGTTTCCTCATCTGTGAAGAAAAATGAATATATGTCTACCCACTTTTGCTCTTCTGAATATTATCAGGGTAATACAAACACACACACACACACACACACACACACACATAAATGCTAACATACTTAAGAAATGTGAGATACTATTAATAAACCGAAGTAAATAAACTAATTCTCCATGTAAAGAGTAGCAATTTTCAGAGTACATAATGAGAAAGAGTCATTGGTAAATATTAAGTAAGTTGAGACTGAGGAAAATCTACCTTTTTCTTAGTTTTGCCTCTCAAGCTGTTCTTTTCATGCTTTATCATTTAAAAAAAAACTCAGTTAACAGTTGTCTTTTCAGAGTGCCTTCTTATGGTGATCTGGCCTCACTTTGCAAATACTAATTGAAAGAGCCAAGATTTAGTTATAGGAGGTCCAGATGAATGGAGATGTGTCACTAGTAGAACAGAGTTGACTTTCTTCATGGGAATCTATCCCTGAAACAAAGGGACTCACACTTCAATGATCTATGAGCATCAGTTAGTCAATAAGCAGACATGTTTGAGAAACATGCCTTATCAATTACTTCAGAAAATAAGTATTTTTTAAAAATCAAAATTTATTAACTCATGTCTGATTGGATGCAGTACTTTAAAATTTATCATCAGGGCTGGGCATGGTGGCTCATGTAGGTAATTCCAACACTTTCGGAGGCTGAGGTGGATGGATCACGAGGTCAGGAGTTCAAGATCAGCCTGACCAACATGGTGAAATGCTGTCTCTACTAAAAATACAAAAATTAGCTGGGCATGGTGATGCACACCATAATTACCACTACTCGGGAGGCTGAGGCAGGAGAATTGCTTGAACCAGAACCCAGGAAGTGGAGTTTGCAGTGAGCCGAGACTGTACCACTGCACTCCAGCCTGTGCTACAGAGCAAGACTCCATCTCAAACAAAACAAAATTTATCATCAGAAAACTACCCTCTGACTGTTGGTTTATTCATTTGATTTGGCATAGCTCTAAAGGAGATAAAGTTGTGAGTTAAGCTCCTGAACAAATACCTTCATATTTTCTCAAGAAGTAAGACATTCTCTCTGTGTATAAGTGACATTCATCAAAGGAGAAACCAGAATGAGAATAAGAATAGTTACGGAAAACAGTTGCCACTTGGAAAGGGAATGGGGAAAAAAAAATCTTCTCAAGTTTTTTCCTTTGTTTCAGGCATTAGTCATGGTGATATGTACACATTCTTTAATTTCTTTAAGGGAGAAATCTGACTCTTCATACCACAGAGTGGAAAATCAGGGCTTAGCGAGCCCAATTAACTTGCCTATGGTGACTCATCTGCTAAGTGCCAGAGCAGATACTGAACCAGTTGTGTTGGACACTTGCTATAATAACACAGTGTTACAGGTAATGCAGGGCATTTTCCTTTTGCCCCCAGAACTTTTCTCTATCTTCTCCATCTTTCTTAGATCTGTAATGGACTGATCTCTAATGGACTACATTAAGGGACTCCCACACCGTCTGGCTTCCATGTCAATATAAGCCTCAGGAAGACAAGGGGAAAAGGGAGATAGGAGGTGAAGGGGGGTACTTACTACCTGGCTCTTTCCCTGTGATGTCTCCTTGAGGTATCTATGCTCCTCAGCAGAAGATCACTGCTCTTCTGAGGGTGGCCTGTTGACTGTGACACTGTCCTTGTGGATCCTGTGACTTCCTCCTCTTGCTGCCCTTCAGGCCTAAGGCTGATAACTACAGCTGCTTTACAGCTAATCCCAGGTACCTCCCCTACTTATACTTTCTCTATCCCAGCCTACATCTTTGTAATTAGATCCTAAATTATTCTAAATTGTGTCCTTCATTCCTTTTCTACTGGGACTCTGACTGATAAGGTGTATCTGGAATGTCTTCCTTGTACACAAAAGTGGTGTGAAAATAAAATGCCAAAGTAGATATTTTGTCCCAAATTCACAGTGCCACAATTTTATTGCTAAATCTACATATTTCGAAATGAATCAAAGTTTAAAACTGGTTGTGACTTAGGAACTCATAACGAAGAATGACTGCTCTCCTAGAACCGTGTTCTGCAGACAAGAAGCATGCTGTGACTTTTAATCATGAAAAATGCATTCACTGCAGAAATTCAACACTAACTCCGTGAAGTTTATGTAGAGAATGTTTTCAGTCAACAAAACACGTCAGAGCAGTGAGTAAAGTTTTAGAGGAAAGGCAGAGTTTGGGGATGCTGGGGGAAATACAAATTTAGGATCATACATTTTAAAATGTCAGTCTCAGACTCCAACAACTAAACGTACCCTTTAGGAATTTACAATCAAGTAGAAAAATTATTTAAATTACTGTTAAATTCTGGTGATAATTACTTGCCCTGTAATGAAATCAAGTTCTTAAGAAATTCATTGGAAACTTTTTGTTGTGGGTGGTAAAAAAAATCTTCTTAGCACAAGCTCTATGTTTCTTGGTTAAAGTGAAGGAATAGAGAGAAATGGTTTGGATAAGCTTATTTTTCTTGTTTATTTCTTATTTTCTCTTTATTAAAAATGGCTCCAGATAAAGGCAAAAGCATTAAGTGAAAATTATGAGAGCTTATTTGAAATACGATTATTAGTTCCAGGGCATCCCTATTAAGGAAAAAAAATAAAGGTAGTTTTAAGATATGGAGATTGCAATTCTAATTCACTTATTAAGGAATGCATATTTCTTTCCCTTTGAGGATTTAGACAAAGTCACATGCAGAGCTCCTTAAAGTTAAGAAGAAAAAATTTCTTTTCTTAGATTCATGTCAAGAAAGGTAATAATGTTTTCATACTTCTTAGAAATAGAACCACATGCTTTAGAGTCAGCCTGTTAGCAGTGGAATGTATCCAAGAGGCAGCAGCAAAGTATGTTACAGCAGCAAATCTGTATGTATGTGCAACAACCTCAGTTCATGCCTCCTCAGAATAAAGAATTTGACTGAGGGGCATAAGAGAGAGTGAGAGACCACAGCAAATTTTAGAGCAGGTATAGAAGCTTATTAAAAAGCTTTTAAACAGGAAGTAAAGTACACTTGGAAGAGAGCCATCTTGATTATTGACAGATCAAGTGCACTGTTTGACCTCTGACTTGGAGTTTTATATGTTGGCATACTTCTGGGGTCTTGCATCCCTTCTCCCCTGATTCTTCCCTTGGGGTGGGCTGTCCACACACACAGTGGCCAGCTAGCACATGGGAGGTGAGTATGTGCAGTGTGTTTATTGGAGTTGTACGCATGCTCACTTGAGGTGTTCTTTCTTCCCTTACCAGTTGAATGTCATCCTTAGAAGGTCATACACACTAGTAAACTCCACCATTTTGCCTCTTAATGCTTGAGCCAATGTGCTCAACTCCTGAGATCTTATTCAGAAGCTTCTGATCATCAGTTTCAGATTTTTCTATCTAATGGGAGACTAGCTTTCCCTGGAGCTGGCTGCAACCAACTATAATTTTGGCAAGACAGTTAACAACTGCCTCACCATCACCTGATGGTCACCTGACCTTGCTGGTGTGGGGACTGAGGGATTCCTCTCTTGCCCTGCTCATGTTGGACGAGTTAACTACTGTAACAAGACTATCTGAATTGGAATCCTGATTCTGTCCCTTGTTGGTTGGTTGACCTTGAATATTACAGAAACTTTGTGATGCAGTTTCCTTTCTGTATAATGAGCATGGCACCATTAGTCAAAACTCCATAGCCCTGATGTGAGAATTAAATACAGTTACACGCATAAAGCATGTTACACAATTCTGGCACAAAGTAAGTACGAAATAAGTGTTAGCTAGTATAGTTATCAAAGAGGGTGACCTCACTGGATTACACTATCTATTATTACCTTGTAGTAGAAAAGACACTCTAGCTAGGTATCTTGCCATTTTCTGTCCCATCCTGGCAGAAAAGTGCAGCTACACCTGGCCTGCCCCATATCCCCAGATGATGTGGCCACCAAGGTCTTCAGCTGCTTGAGGTCACTAACAATGTCTTTCTCATGTTGTTTTTCCTTGTGTTTGGCCTGAAACCAAGAGTAATAAATAAGCCTACATTAAGTTAATAAGCCTCCTAAAATGTGAAACTAGTCTTATGTATTTCACCATTGGCTAGTTTGCCAGAGTTTTGCTATCACAAATTATTTGGTGAGGGTTATCAATTTCTTTGATCTAAACAAACAAATAAAAACTACGGATAAACTGGAGATGAAAAACATAAAGGAGAAAGAACATGATAAGGAAGAGGAATGGCATGGACAGTTCCAGCCCTTCAGCTACTCCCACTAGAATCATTTTTATGCATACGAGGTGCACATAAACTGGAAGATACTGGTTCTTCAAAACCAGCCCATGCTGGGCTGCACTTTGGTGAGCTGACATCTGGCAGGTTGGGCTTTTGCTAAATTCCCTTTCTTTAAAAGCAGATCTTTCCCTGTTCACAGGTTTAACTGTTGTATGGATCCTTCCACAAACTGGGTTTCAAAGCTAGAGAAGAGTCCATGAGATGCTTACTCTGCCTCTTGGACTAACAGAGTGACGATTGTTTATCCTCTCTTGTGGTGCGACTCTGTATTGTGAGATGCAGCAAATATTGCATTACAAATTTGAGAGATTGCTGTGAATTGTTGTTGTATCCATCCTGTACTCGGTGACTCTGCAAGGGTCTTATTTGCTCCCCAGTTCCTGAGGAGGCAGCTGTGTTGCAGTGATATTTGTCCATCTGACTTAGGAGTAGCCTGCAAGGTCTCTTGTGACATGGAATAATGTTCTGGAAATCTGAACCACGGCAAGGCCCCACAGTCAGCAGAGCATTTGCGGTCTTGGGGCTGGGCCTGAGTTCCACCTGGGACTTAACTATGTAAATAAATGCTGAAAATGAGATTCAGAGAGCTTAATTCTGCATTGAAAGAGAGGCTGGAGCCAACATAAACTCTAGACAAGCTTTCACTCAGCACTGCAATAAAATTTGACCATTTCAACTTTTATTTCTCCTTATTTGTCAGAAACGTGAAATAGTTTACTAAGAAAAAAGAAAACAAGGGGGAAAAGATGAGAAAAGACTAGTCCATATCCTCTCTGAAATCCTGTTCAGAGGATTTGCTGCAAAGGCGTTCCAGCTTCAAATAAGACTGATTAAAATAAAATTACTCAGTCTCCTGACCCTTAGCAAATTTCATGAGCTGCAATTTGTCTAGTAGTTGAGCTGTGAGTACAATCTGATTGGCTATAATTTAGGTTTATAGTTCCTACTTTTTTTTCCTCAAACACAGTAGAATCCAGTGATCCTGAAATAAAGAATTAGAAGGGAAAATGGAAGATTTAGTATAAGCTGAGAAGAAATGGAAAGAAAAAAATTAAAAATATGATAATACTGTTTGCTTTTCTAAAAGCTTGAATTTGCAATATCTCTGAAGCTTTGCAAGAGAAAAATGTCTTTGCATTTGAATTTATGCATTCCATTCTAAACTACCTAGCTGTTTTTGTCTTGCTAGATTGCCCTCCTTTCTTTTTCTTTCTATATTCCTTGCTTTCCTTCTCTTTGTTTACACCTCTGATCTCTAGGTCTGTAAGTCATGAGAGTTTCCAATAATGAAAATTCTGAAGACCCATAGTACCAAGAATGTGCAACATAACACCAAGGGAAGCTGGCTTTCTTTCTGGGATCTGCCACTTTTACCTCCTTGCAGAATTATCAGCACTATTGGTGACAATGTGGTTCCTTCCAAAGCCTGGAAAGGTACATTAAGCTACTCTGGCTGGAGGAAATTGTGGCAAATGCCTTTGACTTCTTGTTGTCATCCAAGATGTTGAAACAATTCTTTTAAACATCAAGAAAGAGAAATCCATGCTAAAGGAAAGAGAAATATTAGCTAACAGGTAATTGTCGAATTTTCTCTTTAGCAAGCAAAATCACAGACTTACAAATAGAGCGAGCCCTCCTTGGCCTTAAAATATCATCCTTGTCATTCTGTCTCTGAGATGAGTTAGAGTAAGTCATCTTGGTAGAGGAGGTAAAGCAGAGAGACAATTTGGAATATAGGTGGGTGTTTTGACTTCTCAGTAATGCATCCCTGTGACTGCAGAGGAATTATATACAATTTTAGCAGCAGAATTTCCATAATTCTTCACAAGGTGTGGAGACATTCTGACTCTTCTTTTCTCTTACTGGAGCTTATATCTTAGCAGTATGAGACCAAAGAACTTTCTTCATTGCAGTGGCTAGCAGCAGATGGATGAGGGCACCAGCTCAGTTATGCTGACCTCCTCCAGATACCAAGATGTAGTGAGTTCTTATAAGGGGGGAGTTGGCAAAGCCTCCCTTGTATACCAAGTAGAGACATTTGTGACATTTCTTCTGACAAGTTCAGGCTTTTAAAGAAATAACTCCAGTTCACCACGGAAGTATATGATACATAGTAGATGCTCAATTAAAATCTGTAGCAAGGTGAATAAGAAAGCAGAGGCTCTGTACTGTAGATTGTGTGTCTCCCAGTAGAAAGAGTCCCAAATTGGTCTGCATACTTTTCATTGCCAGGGAGACTTAACACACACCAGATAGCCTGCTTCCAGAACTTTTTAAAACCATCTATTTTTAGGAAAACAAAGCCTTGAGCTATTCTGCTAGAACAATAGAGTTAGAGATTTCTTCCTCTTCACCTTTGCTTGCTAAATTAAGAGTCTAGTTCTATGGGAAAAAAAACAAAAAACAGACTTTGAGTTTACTCTGAGCTAGGTCTGAATATTAGCTGTACAAGTTGTGTGTTAACTTGGACAAATTGCTTTGCATCTCTGAGGCTTAGTTTCCTTTTCTACAAAATGAGAATAATAAAATCTGCCTTGCAAGAATGTTAGGAGGATTAAATAAAATGAGGTATCTAAAACTCTTGGTACCTAGTAGGATCTTAATAAGTGAGCACGGTTATGATAAAAACTTGCATGAAGAACACTTGGCACTTTTCTATAGAAATCCATCTCTCTATTTCACTTCTTCTCATATCTTGCTTAAGGCCACTTTTTAGAAAAAGGAGAAATTTTATTGAACTACCAATGCTTATTCCAAAATATACAATCATGAGAGAGTGTAAAATGAGAATCGACCATTCTTATGTGTTCAAGATTTCCATAGAGTCCTGTTAATTTAATATTCAGGGGAACACAAATAAATTGATTCCAACTGCAAGTCATTTAACTTTTTTATTATGAAAAGATTCAATCGTATGCACTTGTAAATAATGAACCTTATGTATCCACAAGCCATCTTCAGATCGTTTGGAAACTCAAACCATAGTAACCTCATAAGATATTGAATTTCATTCTCAAGTTAATGAAGATGACCTATGCCTATATTCCTGTTGTAGTTGAGAAAACTGAAGTTCATAGAGATTGTGATGTGTTCACAGTCCTATTTCAACCTGTAAGGAAAATCCAGCCTATGGCCCAGATCTGATGTCTTCCTAACAGAATCTTTACATTATTCTAATATTCCCTAATGGATAAGGGTGGAGAGAAGTGACAAGAGAAAAATTAATCTGCTACTTTGGTTAGTACCTCTTTGACTATCCTCTTATTGAAGTGATTCAAATTAGTTAATGACTTCTATATAAACAAACTATTTTCTAGAAAATTTTACTTTGTGTAACTCACAAGGTAATCCAGATTTAAAAGCAGACAGTTTTCAAATTATCTATATGCAAAAATGCAAAGATGAGGTGATACCGGTTCCCCTAATTAGATGATAGTTTGTGGGGAAATTTTTCTCAGTAGTTGTTTTCTTTAGTCAACAGATATGGTAATGTCAGGTGAAAGAATTTCCTACCCCAGATCTCTGTGCATTACAAGGAGATGGATAGCTTTGGGCGAGAATGCTCCTTTTCCAGTTTTTAAAACCCAAGAGTATTTTGAGTGTTGGGAAGACTGGACACCAGAGGGTGCTAAAGAGCTGCATAATTTATTTCTGGGCCTTTGTCCACCACGTTTTCTACGGTAACGGGGGTCATCTGGGGCTGAGAGAAGAGGTTGCGTATATTTGGTGCGAGGGGATGTGTGCCCTGGCTCAAGGCTTTATTGGTGGGGTACACCCACCTGGAGCCACAGGCCACATTAACGGAGCGCAGTTGGGCCATGCTCTTGCTGCGGCTGCTGACTTGGTAGTTGATTTGGTCAATCCCATTGATTGTAAGGAAGTCAACTGTTAAAAATAGAATCAATGGTGCTACCACTAGCCATTTACAGGCATTCATAAATACTGAAAATGACTGCCTAGAGGCTGAGCTTCCAGGCTTCTTTTAGCTTTACTTTGAATTTGCTGCTTCTCGCTAGATCAGCAGAAGAGAGGACTTGAAAGAGCTGAAAACAGACCAAGCTGCTTGAGTCTCTCAAGAAAGGAATTATTAATAAAACCTCAACTCCTGTGCATTAAAGTTCTTTTGAAAAGCTTTCCTAAATTCATGAGATTTCAGGTTTGGTGCTTTTGGCCTTCTCTGCATTCCTGGTACCCACATTTCTGCTTCTCAAGAACAGATTGCCCACATTTTACCTATGAGATCAAGTCCATCTTCTCACTTGAATGTAATTATTGAGTGTTTTACATGGTGTTCAGCACCATATGGGATGCAAATGACAGCAGATTCTGACCTCAAGGACCTAGCAATGACTTAAACATAGGAAAACATGCAATGAGCAAGCCAGACTCTTTTACAGGCTGCTGGTTTAGTTGGTAAATTGAATGAAAATGCTGATGGGTACCCAGACTGATTCACTTTAAGAATATGGAAAATGTATGTATCTGTGGAAACACACACAGAGATACACACATATACATACATACACATACATATGCATATATTTTCCATATTAATGTAAATTAGAATGTGAATTAAATTCTACACATATACATACATATATATGCATACATATATAAACTATTTATGACTATTAATTTATGTGCATTAAACACTAATGTAGAATTTTGAAAAATTTTGATCTCCATAGTCTATTATATTTCATCTAATTACTTAATATTCCCTTACCTAGCCATTTAATTTTAAACTGATAATGTTCACATTTTAATGATTTTATTTATAAAGTACACGCTTCACCACTCATTGATTCATTCATTTTTGAATTTAACGAATGTTTGGGCCTAGGGTGAGAATATACTGGACCCAGGATGAGACCCAGGGTGAGATATACTGGACCCAGGGTGAGAATCTGCCTGAGGATACAATGAGTATTTCTGACTTCAAGGAGCTGACAGTGTATCTGGGGAAACAAATAAATAATTACAGAGATTGCGATAAGCCCTAGAATAGAGATACAATATGGAATGTTACAGGAGAGAGGAAGGCTATAAACACCTGACACATGACATCAGACGAAACATATTCAGGAATAAGGTGGCATCTAAATTGACTCTTAAAGGAGGACTGGAAGCCAGTCAGGTAAAAAAGCAGAGCAGGAATATCTGATTGGGGGAAGGATCAACGTGTGCATCCCACCAAAGTGCAAGAACTTGGTAGTTCGTGGGAATGAGCATTACTTCCAGATGAAGATATAGTGTTAGTGTCAGGGGCTAGCAGAGATGAGGCTGGAGAAACAAGCAGAGTGGATATACCATAATGTGTGTACCATCCTACGGGGACTGTTTCATTCTGTTGGAAATGGGGAGTTGAAGCATTTTAGAGAAGCAATGCCTAGGGTCACAGATGCAATTTAGACAGATCACGACTGGGTAAACTGATTAGAAGAGGATAAAGTCAGAAACAAGAACACCAGTTAAGCAACTGTATCAACAATTTAAGCACAAGTTAATGGAGAACTGCATTTAAGTAATAGTGGTGATGAAGATGAGTAAAGGTTTGAGAAACATGGAGCTCTCTGTTGATATTGATGAACTCTGGAGCATAAGCAAGAGGTAAGGCATCAGGGATGAGGCCATCGACTTGGGATCAGCATATTCTCTGGGTGATTACTAGTGCCTTTCTCTTGGAAAGATGAGGCCACTGGCCATTTGGAAGGTTCAGTTTTTGGGTGAAATTTTTCTTCTCTGCTTAATACTATTTATATCTTTGAATTAATGACTTAACAAAATCTTATCACCGAACCCCTGCCATGCATGGTTTGTGTTATTCTAGTGTGTGATACACACACTGTGTGATGTAATTGTTGAGGGTTTAATGGGTCATGTGTCCACATCAATGGGCTCACAAAGAAGAGTCTTCTAATTGGTGCTCACTTGCACAGCAGGATTTGTCACTGGAACACTATAATATTTAAGGATTGTGTGATTTCAGCTTAGGGTTTTGTGGTAGTTCAGTCAGGGTGGTGGCAAAAGTACTAAGGGAAAAATATTAGAGAAAGTTATAGAAAATAGTCACACACCTTCTTGGAAGGCCAGAAGGTTTTGTAAAAGCCTCAGGATAGAATTACAGCTGAAGGCAGCCTAATCCCCTTTACCTTTAGTTGATAAAGAAAAGCAAATAACGTAAAGAAAAAGTTGATAAAGAAGGTGAAAACATACTCAATTTCCTTGTTCTTTTACAATGTGACACAAAACTTGGCGAATCTTTTTTTTACTAATTAAGTCGAATATGAAATAATAGTTTATAGTTTCTTCAAATAATATAAATATTTATTTAATCTTTTCATTGTATTTTGTCCACTTATCTTTCCCTTTTGCAACTGATTTATTTTTTTTGTCTCTTTCTGTAGGAGCATCATATTATGTTTTCCTTGGATGTGTCTATTTGCTTCTGGACAGTACCCTGGTGTTCAAATTATTTTGGCATTGCCGTATGCTTATAAGTAGCAAACATTTCACAAGAGATGTATATTTTGTAAAGTTTTGAAAGAAATAACTAATTTAAAAAAACTTAGAAGACCAAATTTTTACAAATTACTCTAATAACTTTCTAAATTTTCTCTATGGTTGAATTTTTCTTTTTTAAATCACTTTTGAAGTCAATTTTGTTATTTTCATTTTCCTAATGCATTATTGTAATTATTCATATTTTCAACATAATTTTCACAGGATTTGATGAATTTCTGTCTTTTACTAGTTTAATTAATTAAATCTATGCTGTCTTTCTGATAATTCTTAAATGTATGTATTATTAGATTTTAATACTTTTTTATTATTGGACAAATTGGAAGTTTATGTATTTTTTTCTTTATGCAAAGAACCTCTTTCTGGTTAATTTATCAACTTTAATTTTCAGAAATTTATAATTAATGCTAGCATTATTATTAAACTTATTAATTCTTGTGATTAACAAGTGCATTTTTATGAAATTCTATAGTTTATTTCAAGAGCTTTATTGTGGCATAATTAACAATTTATATTTAAAGTATACAGTAAGACATTAGACATGCTGTGACATATTTGTAAACCTGTAAAGCCATTACCACAGTCTAAACAATAAACATATCTATCCTTCCAAAAACTGCCCTTATATTTCTATATACCATGCAATTCCTTCCTTCTGCTTTTACGCATACTGTATTGTTTTGGCAATCATTGATCCACTATCACTTTACATTAGTTTACATTTCCTAGAATTTTATGTAAGTAGATCATACAGTATGTAACTCTTTTGGCTTTTTTTCACTCAGTATAATTATTTTGAGATTCATCTATGTTGTGGCATGTATCATTTGTTTATTTCTTATTATTATTGAGGAGTATCCAAATGCATGGATATATTGCAGTTTGTTTATCCATTCATCTGTTGAGGGACATTTATGTTGTTTCTGGTTTGGGTTGTTGGAAATAAAGATGCTATGGGCATTCATGTTCTCATTATAGACACAAGCTTTCATTTTTCTTGAGTAACTACTTAGAAACAAAATGGCTGAATAATATGTTAAATAATAAATATTTTAACTTTTTCTAAAATGCCAAAGTTCCAAATAATTGAATTATTAAATATCACCTCAACAATGTACAAGAGTTCCTGTTCCTCCACATACTTATCAATACTTTGTATGTTTATCTTTTTTACTTTTGCTATTTTAATAAGTGAATAGTATCTCATTGTGGCTTCAATTTGCATAAAATTCTACATTTTTTATGTGTCTTAGATATTCTATGATTTCTTTGAGATAATTAAAGGAATTATTAAAGGAAATGAAAAATGTCTACAGTTTAGATGTTTATTCATTCTTACTAATATTATAATTATTATAACATATGCTGACTATAATTTGCAATATTATTAATGGAGATGGTAATGGTATTTACTTCAACTGACCTAATAGAATAATGAACCTAAATGTAACAATTATACAAATCACTTAGCACAGTGCTAGAAATATAGAATTACATATGAATGGTTTCTATAATTGCTATACTTATGTAATACTATTAAGGGTAAATCTATCTTGCTTATAATGGGGCATTGAAAAGAAAGAATTGAATAATGTTAGAGGAGCCCTAAATTGCCAATCTTGAGATTGGTTATTCTATATTTATTTTATTATAGAATAAAATTATATTATTATTCTATACTGGTTATTCTATATTTATTTCTTGATAACCCCAGAATATCTCTCAATAAGACTCTCAACACTATTCCCATTCTCTTGAAAGATTAGCTTCAGTGTTACATGAAGAACCATCTGATTTAAAGCATCCTAGAATCCTTGGATTCCATATCTAAATTTCATTTAGAATGATAAAGGAGTCACAAAATAATAGTTGAATATAGATAATAACAAAAATTGATATACAAAGTATCACTTGTTGAGTGTTAAAATATCCAAAATTGAAAATCATAAACTCGTTCATTTAAAAATTACAACTGCTCATTTTGTTATTTGTATTTTTCCAATAGTCTGGACTCCTCAGCATATATATATATATATATATATATATACACACACACACACACGCACACATACACACACACATATGAGAATGTAAGTATCTAAGGAGAGTAATTACCATCTAATCAAATCACAAATTTTGATAACACAAGTAACTGATTTTTAGACAACTGGGCAATTAAGAAACAATAGCAGTATCATTAGAAATACTATTGCTCAGTAAGCATCAGTGAGGAATCTATAAACCCTGATGGATTTAAAAAACCCTATTTTTTTAAAAGCAACACAGACTTATGAGTACCTGAGAGATAATCATTATATCCACTGAGGAGACCTTGCCTAAGTCAGACAGAAATTCTAGGCCTCAGTTTTCTCATTATGAAAATGATGGTATATTTACATGGTTCCTGCATACCCTTAAAGCTCTGACAGTTTATAATGTGTGGGTTTGTGTGCCCTCCTTTTAGATAAGAGTTGAAAAAAATACATGAACTTGAGTAGAAGTACTTATTCCTACAATTTGGAATAGTGGCCAGAAAATGTAGTCCTTTAGAGGAAAATATATTTTTTTAAAAATCCTAGAATAATTGGGTCATTTAGCCTGGAGAAAATCATACTCAGTGAGGGTTTCTTATGATCTCCTGAGGCATTTTCTCAGCATCTAAGCCAGAAGACTTTGGCGCTTCTTGTTTAGGCCATCTATAAAGGAAGTCAATATGACCCAGTGACAGCTTTCTTTCTGCCGTACTGGGGCTGTCAAATATCTGTGGAATACACTTTCCTGTATGTTTCCCTGGATCTGGGAAACAGGTGGTATAAGTTCATGAATAACTGAATATGAGGATTCTTATTGAACGAAAAGAAGGAACTCTTTTCACTGAACCCTGAAAAGCCTGGGCCAATTTAAAAAACCTTAATCAATGTAGAAAAATATGTTCCTGCTTTTGAATATGGACATCAGAGCCTTTGTTGATTTAGACAGTGGACTATACCACTGAAATCTGGATTGCCCTAATGTTACACACACATGTACACATACAACTACTATTATCGTAGTAACAACTCTTATCATTGTGAACATCTTGATGTATTTAACTCCCCCTCATGAATATTTATTCATTTATCCATTTCACAAGGGTCTTCTTAGAGCCTACTATGCAGCCAAGACTAGCCTAAGCACCTAGGATATTGGCAAGCAAAAAACACATGTTAGTTGTACTCTTGAAGTGCAAGAAAAGTAATGACTAAATCTTGAAGCTTAAATGCAGGAAAGATAACTACTAAATTTTTGCACAATTTAATATCAAATTATTGTAAAAATGTTATAAATGGAGATGGAATAATGCCACAAGTGTCTAATAGGCGGAACCAATCGAAGGATATGAACCACCATGAAGTAATGTTTGCAGTGGGTTCTGAAGGCTAAGCAGAAGTTATGGTGAAACAGAAAGGAGACTATTCCAATGAGATGGAACAAGATGTTCAACAGCCCTGCAATAAGAGGGTGATTTAATTAACCCTGTGTATGTGGTGGATATTAGGTGCTACCTGGTACCCTTTTGTTCACTCATTCCAAGTGTCTACCAGGTGCTTAGATGTAGGCACTGTACTCTGTGCTAGAAACAGGGTGACGAAAATGAAAGACTGGGTTTGGGACCTCATGAAAATTCTAATCTATGAAAAAGGTAACTAATAAATCAAGTCACATAGAACACAAGTTAAGTTATAATTATGAGAAATCTCAAAAAGAATATTACAAGATATCCTGCTGTGGGGATGTGACACAGTTGTGTTATAGAATAGAAAGAATTCCTTGGCAAAATAATACTTAAGTTGAAGCTTGCAAGGTAAAGAAAAAAGGGTTGATTATTCCAAAAGCAAGGAGAACAGCTTTTAGGAAGGGAAACTTATTGATTCAAAATTGCTGAGACAGGAAACATCTTGGTGCATAAGTGGAAAAGAAAGATGGTCAGGGCAGCTGGAGAAGGTCAAGATAGAGCTTGAGAGCCATGGTAAGGTCTCTACTTTAGCAGCACTAAGCAACCACTGAAATAGTTTAGAGGGCAGAAGAGAGGAGATAATGAGATTATGTTTTCAGAATATTTTATGAGTGTTTTGCAGAAAATTTGTTAAAGGTTGACAACTATGGAAATAGGTGATCAGGGTGGAGGCTATTGGAATTATCTAGGTGAAAGAGGAAGGCAACTCATAATAGAGATGTAGGGCAGGAGTGAATCTGATGTATGTTTAGAAAGCTGATCCAACTTGATTTTGACATCATGACCCCGATCCAGGCCCCCTTTTGCCAACACAAATAGATGACAGCATGTATCACATTCACTGAGCTCTCTCCATCATAGTACTACACACTGGAAGGTCACTTTCCTACTAGTCATTGCTTAGTGAGTAAATACAGTTAGCTGCATTACAGAGTGTCTTGCAAACATGCTTATATTAGTGCACTGCAGTTAAGTCATACGGTGCCCTACCTGTTTTAAATAGAAAATATGTTTTAACAGTTGAGATCAATAACACCATAGAACTTTTTTTCAAAAAATAATGTTTCATTGTAAACATCTCCCATAAAACAAAAAGAATACAGTTGCTATTTCAATAAATAGAATTTAGGTCAGAGACAGAAGTGTATTTTGATGAGAACTTTTAAAATTCAATAGTTAAAAGAGGTAGGGTAAGAAGATACTGAGTCATGAAATAGGCTAAGGACCATAAAAACATCCAGTGCTACTTAAAGGGCTCTGCAAATTGTTCATCATAATTTTCGTGATCAACCCCTCCTAAAGTGGGGTAACATGCAACTTGCCCAGATATTTGTGGCTGTCCTGTTCTGACTGTGTCCTATGACATATCCTCCTGCTAAATCTTCTAATTTCAAAGTATTAGACTATACTACAAGTATATGCCAATCTAGCTCTACAGTTCTGTGATTCCAACCCAATATCTCTGCAGTTGAATACAGGCAGCTTCTTAAGATGTTCAAGCCATATTCTTGATCTAGGTGTGGGGTAGACTTCTAGTCATTCGATATGTTCTTCTAAAAGTAATTTAAGCCAGTCTTGGAGATTTAGTGAAACTGAATATCAGACTTAATCATATTGGTAAACCTCAGCACAGCCTCACTTTATAATCCTGTGGTTCCTCAGGTATGCTTTGTCTCTCTGAGTCCTAGATTAGCAAGTGTTTACATGATGAGGTGTCAGTAAATCTGCCAACACAAAAATGTGCAGTCCTCAATCCTTGAACTCAGTTTTCCATACAACTTGACAAGAGGTTTGCTATGAGACCAAAATATATTTTCAGCTGTTACAGACAGCCCTTAAACATTTGCAGCTTGATGCAGTTGAATATTCACACTGTGTTTTTAATTAGGCTAATGTGTGCTTGCTCCAATGTATAATAAAAGACATAATCCATAATTATAACCCCTTTGCAATGCTTCCTGTCAGAGAAATTGGTAAAAAAAAAAAAAAAAAAAAGTTCTTGTTCTCTCTTTCAATTTGTTAATGGGATTATGATGAGCAAAAAGGGCCTGATTACCATGGCTGAGCAGACATGTCTCAGCAAGGTGAAAGGATTAATACTACAGGTCATCAGTAATTTAAAGATGTCAATTGCCAAGCTCATCTATGGGTTTCTGAGAAACCAGAGGATCTAGAAAATGTTTGCTCCTGAGAGGCAAGCACGTTATTCACCCTTAATAATACAGAGAGAAAATGTGTCCTCCCACAACTCTGCAATTCAAAACTATGCACCAATCAAAGAGAAATGTTCCAGTCATGAAGCTACATATCAAGGACAAAAAATAAAAGTGAAAAGGAAAATTGTTTTACAGTGAATAAAGTTTAGAACATATTCTACGTAATGTATTCCATCTTGATCTTCATCATGGTTCTTAGCATTTATTGTAGTATACTGTTATTTGTCTTTTCTTGTGTAAGACTTTTTTCCCCCTAAATGGATTGTAGACCCCACAAAGCAAGAGATCTCAGCTTGTAGCACTGGACATTGCTCTCTGTGAGTGCAGAATGCATGGTTATTGATGATTATGAGAGTAAACCCTAAGTTTTTATAGATATATAGGTCAGGAAAGGTCGTTTAAGTTAATCTTAGTAGACTTTAGGAATAGCTGTATTAGGCCACTCTTGTGTTGATATAAAGCAACACCTGAGGCTGGGTAATTTATAAAGAAAAGAAGTTTAATTGGCTCACAGTTCTGCAGGGTGGACAAGCATGGTACCAGCATCTGCTCAGCTTCTGGTGACGACCTCAGTGAGCTTCTACCCATGGCAGAAGGAGAGGCAACAGGAGCATGCCACATGGCTAGAAAGGGAGCAAGAGAGGGGGACAAGTGCCACATACTTTCAAACAATCAGATGACCAGTGAACTCACTCATGATCACCAAAGGGATGGAACTAAGCCATATGTGAGGGATCCAGCCCCATGATCCAAACATCTCCTGCTGAGCTCCACCTCCAAGACCAGGGGTTACATTTCAACATGAGATTTGAAAGGGCAAATATCCAATCAAGAGCAATAGTTTTTATTTTTAAGAAATGTACAAAATTAAAGTTTCATGAACTATAATACATGAACTATAGTTTATAAACTATAATATATGGTTTATAAACTATGTATTACAAATGATAATATAATATATAGTTTATAAACCATATATTATAAACTCTTATATTAGTTTTTAAAATATAGTTTATAATTTATAAACTATAATATAATTTATATAGTTTATATATATAATATAATTTATATTATAATTTATAATTTATAAACTATAAATTAAAGTTTCATGAACTATCATACAAGAACTATAATACAAAGTTTCATGAAGTATAATGTGTCTTTTGCCATATATGTTTTTGTCCCCTGGATTCTTTGAACAAAGAAACTGTGGAGATCAGGTGCAGTGGTGGGTGTCTGTAGTCTGTTACCCAGGTAGCTGAGACAGAAGGATTGCTGGAGCCCAGGAGTTTGAGACCAGATTGGGCATCATAGGGAGGCCCCATCTCTAAAAGCAAAAGACAGAAAGGAAAGAAATACACTATTAAGGATGCTTACCCACTTCATAATTATTACAACCTCGTGTTCCATAAGGATGAAATGATGACGCCAGCAGTCTTGGGATGAGTAGATTTGGTGTCTAGAGTCTCGAAAACAGAATAAAAATCAAAATTATGCTATTCTCAATCTAAACCAAAATCTATTCTTCGATTGGTTCGGAGAGAGAAAATTCAAAATTCCTGTACAAATTGTTTTATTAAATGACCTCCCCTTTTCCCAGTGACTGAGATGACTTTCTTATTAAGCTAGAGAACCACAAGGGAGTGAGGGGAAGCCAGCTGGAAGCCTCTGTTCATGCTATGGGAAGGAGAGAATAATGCACACTGGAGATGAATGAGCACAAGCAAGCTAAACATTGGTTGTTTGGAGTATAAGTTTTAAACCATTTCTGTTTAAGTAAATAAATTTTTGAAAATAATTATTTAAAAATAAAAGAGCAGTAATTTAAATATCTTAAAGCCAATAAACCAAGCAGGTTATATTTTATTGATTCTGACACTTTATAAGTAATAATAGTTCTCTTTTCTAGGACTGTTTTTTAGTTGCCTTTGATGTATCTTTGTTGTCTTAGAGGAAAATAAAAGAGCAGAATTGTGTGGGTTTTTTGCATTAATTTTGTCAATACCGTCTGTTCTCTTTATTACACAATATAAGAACAATTTAGCCATTTTTAAAAAGAAAGTTACATTAACAATTTTAGGTTATTGCTTTTCTTAAAAAAAAAAAAAAGTTGAGGGCCCTAATAAGGAAATACATTTTATTACATTTGTTATTGATGCTATAAAACACAATTTTAACAGCCAGAAAATGCAATGCAATTGATCATATGTTCGAAATGCATTAATTTGAGTTACCGTATTTTTCATATGTAATTTGAAATTATGTATAGGCATAAAAATGTCTTATTGCACAGTATAAATCTATGCATTACTATTTCATTACATTAAATTAAAATCATGTCTATAAGAGATTTTCCCTAAATTTTGTAGTATCTGACATAATTTTCTGAAGGACACTTTCTTAGACTGAACTGACCAGGGTCTATTACTTGGGGTAGTTTTCTTCATAGTTTCAGCTCTGGTCTATAGTTTGCTGCTTTTGACCTATTGTTTCTAGAAACAGTCATCAGACAAAAATAATGTCATTCATAAAAATGACCATTTAGTAGTAAAAAATAGAGGACTTTACTGAGAACAGAATAATCAAACACGAGACAGCAGTTTAACAGCCCTTTTTAAAGGCCACTTTGTTTTCAGAAAGAAAATGCTGCCTCCCAGTCCATCTCCATCACTCAGCATGTCAAACAGTGGAGGCAAAGGATTGTGTTCCCAGTGTGTCTGGGTTTGTCTTGCACAATTAGCTCAGCTCAGAAGAAAACGGCACACTCTTATTGACAGAGTCAAAAGCAAATTTTTCAGATCACTTTCCAAAATAATAGCATCTATGTTATGTTAATAAAATATCCTATTTTTCACCCTACATGGGACCTGAGCTACTTGTTTGCAAGGTAATTGCAGTATGTATGTGTGAGTGTGTATGTCTGTGCTCTTCAGAGCCAAAATGTTTTAATTAGTTACTAATCCTGTCTTGGGCATAATTTCAGGAACATGGTTAGGCTGACATTACACAGATCTACATCCCTCACCCCAGGTGTCCAATGTAGGATTGTCTTGGTATCTCACATTCTATCTCTGTCTATTGGAAACTTTCCTCAAGTTAAATTTTTAAGAAAGTGGAGTTTCTACAGCTTCCAACTACTAACTGAAGAATGCTTCATATTTTACAGTTCCTTTTTCATGTGATGATGCAGTCTCCTGCTCAGGTTCATAACCTTGGAGGTCATCTTTCATCCTGAACACCCTTTGATTATAAATTTACATCACACAAATCTCCTTCTATCATCTCCAGAACATAGCAAGGCTGTGACCAAAGCTGTCTCAGGAAGATGCCAATTCAATAATTCATACTGTTATTATATCTCGGCTGGCTGCAGTAATTCATCCTAGTTGTAACACCAGTAACTCTCTCAGCCCTGTATTTCAGTATTGCTGAAGAAGTCTCCCATTGCTTGCCAGTGCAGTGGCTCTAACATAACTGATCTATTTGTCTAAATCAATTGAATTATGCATCTAAGTATCTCCATTCCATTAATTATTTATATAGCTTTTAGCACCTCTGCCTAAATTCTTCAGCAAAGAAATATAGTCAATGGTTACATGAATTGGGGGTTATTATAACCTGAGAAGTACTCCAGGAAAGCTGAGTGTTGACCCTATTTCTGAAAACAATCACCTAGAAAATCACAAAGCAATCAGAAACATAAAGGCTAATAAATGTCAAATCAATGTGATTAAAAGAAGAATCTAAAAGTGCAACTCTTATAGAATAAAGGAGAGCTAGCTGAAACTGCTCTTTAAAGTTTTGAAGTCTTTACATTAAGCCAAGAGGGAGAATAGAGTGAATGGAAAATAAGTATGTTTTTCATTCCATTATACAAGAACTACCTAAAATGTGCTGGGTGCTGTTCTAGAAACTGGAGAACCAGCAGTTAACAATATAGACAAAGTCCTTACAGCATTAATGGAAGTGAGTGAGTGAAGGGACAATTACTATATGGTCACCCTTTAAGGTGCCTGATGCTGCCGCCTAAAGATGGTGATACCTTGCCACGGTTTGAGAATCTCACTCTCGCTTCTTAATAAGCCTAACAGAACATTCTCTTTTGTCCTTGTGGGAGTTTCCTAGTCACTTGCATCAAGGCAGAATATGGGCAAACAATTGTCTAATTGTCTAAAATAAACAAGAGTTGTCATGTTGTCTTCAAGTCTATCAGAAGAAAGGGGCCAACAAATGAGAAAGATAAAGTTAGAAACATTTTAAAATTCAATTTATGTCAATGCTAAGCTTAATATGCTGTGTAGCAATGGGAAACAAAATAATTTATAGAGAAGAGATGAGTTGGTAAACATTTTCTTTTTGATGAAGGTTTATGGGAAACCCTCAAGAGGAGATTAGTTTTTTTCTATCATGATGCCTCTGAACACCTCAGTGAGAGGAGCAGGTTTAGATTAAAAATTTAGTAATTTGTTTGATTGTAAAGTGTAGACAGCTCTTTCAAGAGGTATGAATAAATATTAAAATAGACAATGTGGAGTCAAAAGAAATAATATGGTTAAGAGTGAAATTTTCTGGAATGGGAGAGAGCTCAGCTTTGCTGTATTTTGACAGAAAGAAGTTGACTTGGAAGAAAAATGGTAAAACAACTAACATAGGTCATGATTAGTGAAACACAGTCCTACGTGAGTAGTAGAAGTGTCATCAGACAAAGATGAGATCGAACAGTGAACTTGAATAGCAATACAGAAAGGTTGGTTGGGATGGAGAAAGAGTTAAAGTGGGATTGCAGGGTGGGTTTGAGCTCTCCCTTTCATCAGATGTTTCAATATCTCATTAAAGAAAGTTACACGATCTTTGCTGAGTATTGTATAAATTTACATAAATTTAAAGTGGGCTTATAAAGAGGAGATGCTTTGATACAAGCAGAGTGTATGTAAAACTTTCATGTGAAATGTTTTAGTTAACAGTTTCTTTGCTGACCCTGCTAGACACTACAAGAAAACACATTTTCAGAGACATGTCATTTAACAACGCTGGTTTAATGAAGTCATCCAGCTGAAGTTTACACAAGTTATAGTCTTACAATGAGATGACACTTCAAGGAAATGTACCTGTAGCTGTAAGCCATGTAACTATTTGATGTGATGTTTATGTATAGTGAGAGAATGCAAATTCTAACATGAGCTTGTAAAACAATGACCACCTTTTAACCTCTTCCTGTCTACTGCAACTTCAAACCCTGTGTAACATCCACACTTTGAAACTCCTCTTTTATTGCCCAGGAAATGTCCTATACTTATTAACTATACTTGGAATAATGTCTACCTCTTCAACTACCCTGAACTCTTAATTTTCTTTTAAGAGCACATACTTATGACCTTTAAGTGGCAGTTTTTCATTCTTCCAGAAGCGTTCTTCAGGAACAATAGTAAGCTCACTGGGATTCGACACTTATGGTGGCTCATCCTCCTGAGGCCACTCCCGAGTTCACTTTCTTGGAAGCCATTCTCAAATTATACCACCCTCATTGCCTGTCACTGTCACTAACGATGTCCAAATCACATCCACAAAATCAATGAAGATTTTGATAACTTTCTTGCTACCCATCCTTATTTCTATCACAATCCCAAGAGAATGTAACATTCATAATTATGTTCTTCCAACAACTCTGGCTTTTGAGTGTAATTCCAGTTGGGTTTCCAATCTACTACTACTTTGGTGTTCCCAGATGAGGTAACCACCTGGTCTTGAAGCATTTTTAAGTCATCTCTTCAGCTCATCTCATAAACTGCATCCATAGTAACATACCTAACACCCACGATCCTATTATTACTCCCAAATGTCCATTGGATCTCCATCATATATTAGCACACATTATTGATACCACTTAGCAAGGAACCTAAGGCCCTTTGCAATTTTGTTTTGACCTTATCTATCAACTTCCCTCAAAACACCTTTTCCTCTAGAAATAAGATGGTCCATTTTATGTTCTCTGAGTAAACTACAAACTTTCATGCCTCCATGACTTAGCACATTTTGTATTTTTCCATCAGGTCTAAGCTTTTCTTCATTTTTCTCTCTTTCTCCATTCCAGTTCTTCTGGACTGGGCTTTAACCTTTCTTGGATCTCCACTTCTGTCCTAACCACACATGTGCTTCATTGTGACCTCTCAGAATATGGTTTATGTCTCTCTCTTCCTCTTATTATGGTGAATTTATAAATAAAGTAAGCATGCAGTAAAGTTAGTAATAACCTTCCTTGACCCAAGCTTCCATATTTGTGAAATGAAAGCATTAAAATAGATAATGCCTAATTCCTTTTTATTTAGCTTATTTTTTTTTAACTATTTCAATGAAACAGACGATTGAACTTTCATCATTTTGCACTTACCAACTACTTCCTCTAAGTAGTTTGTATGGCACTTGTATCGACATGGCTGACCAGCTTCCTTTACCTAGTTTCTGTTTTTTTGAGAGTTTGTTTTATACAAAGCACAATATGAGATGTGTGTGTGTGTGTGTGTGTGTCTGTGTGTGTTTGTGCATAAAATCATGAGCTATAACCTCAAATGATTAAAAATCAGTTCAGTGTAATTCTCTGGGCCATCTCATTTACATGGACTCACTGGATTTACAGACACTGCATATTTTTTTCTGTAAAACATACTCTGGGGTCCTACAGTAGAATAAAACTCCTACCAACGGAGCTGTATATTTCTCAGGAACCAACTGTGTTCATCCCCAAATCAGTTCATACACATTTAACCCAAGATTCTAATTTTATCATATGTTCAATATACTGATATAAATAAACTGAGAAAGATAAATACAAAAATAGAGTTAGTATTTCTATGGAAAATAACTTAACTTGAATGCCTATCCTGAACATATTCTAAAGTGAGCCCGAACTACTCATGCTCTTATGTAATCTCTCACTTTAAAGTGCAAGTAAAACCTGTAACTTGCTTCTAACCAATGGAATTTGACAAAGATAATGAGATACCACTTTCTTGATTAGGTTATGTTGTATAGTACAAGTGGTGGTGTGTTTCTCCCATGATTGTTTGATATTACACAAGACTCTGCTTAGCATAGTGGAGATAGAGATTCTTCTGCTGGTCTTGAAGAAGCCATGTTTCTCCATGCTTTCAACAATAGGGGTAAGCCATGTGGCAGGGAACAGTGGACAGCCTCTATGACCTGAGAGTGGCCTCTAGCCAACAGTGAATAGAAAGCACGAATCCTCAGTCAAAGCTTCAAGCAAGTGGATTTGGCCAGGAACCTGAAGGAGCTTGAAAAGACTCTTCCCTAGTTGGAAATCAGATGAGAATGCAATCCAGCTAACTTGATTGCAGCCTTGAGAGGCTCTGAGTAGAGAAACCAATAAGTTGTACCAGGATTCCTGCCCTGCAAAAACTGTGAGATAATAAATGTTTGTTAATTTAAGCCACTGAACTTAAATAATTTGTTATTCAGCAACATAAAACTAATACAATGCCTTAGAAAGGCTCATTAAAGTCAACTTATTAGTTGCAAAAAAGAGTCATCACATAAACTTGCTATGAAATTTAGTGAAGGCAGGGCAACAGTAAATGTTTGAGGGGTGAAAACTGTAAATGTCTACAAAAAGTATTCCTTTAGATTCTGTACAAATGTATTTAGGATGTTCCTCCATTTTAAAGAATCTCCATATAGAATATAGAGTATATACAAGAAAATTAATGATAAACTACAGTAATCAATTTTTACACTCAAAAGATTTGTCAGGACCAGAAGATGGAGTAATTATTTTATGTATCTCTGTTTTATGTTAGCATAAAAATTTAGAATATATCCTTTTAAAAAATTATTTCATACTTTAACTTTTTCAATTAGCAAACCAATGACAGGTATTGAGTGTGTTGCATAATATAGTTTCTCTACACAATAATATGTAGATTAAATATCATTATAATACCCCCTTTTACAGACATTTGTGTAGAGAGGGTGGAAAGGGGAGAAACTGTAGCTGAGACTCTCAGAAAATATTTCCTAGAAATGAAGGCATTTGATATTGACAGTGTGTAGGGAAGGCCAAATGGAAATGCAAGGTCGAGTATGATGGTGAAGTCCCAGTAAAGAACATACTACAATGTCAAATGCAATGGTAGGGTGTGATAACATGGGTGTCAGAAGTGGTGAGACTCCAGTTTCAGAGTAAGGAGTCACTAAGTAACCATCAAACAAACAAATGTGAGTGGACTTGAAAGTGTGCTCTTAATCTTAGGACTCTGACCTTCAGTTTGCAGGCAACAACGTTTTTAAAATTACAAAAATATTGAATCTATTATGTCTTAAGGTAAAACAATTTGGAAGTTATCTATAAATATAGCTAAGACTCAAGCCAATTCCTGAAAAGGACAATTTAAACAAAAGACAGTCTCATAACCTGAGGAAGGAGCTCCCTAATATTATTCCGAGTGGGAAGAAAATCAGAAGAATGCTTGTAATGAATCAACCTACCCACATGTCTACTATTTGAAGAAAGCTCAGTTAGCCAAGAACTCCATTAAAAAGTATGGTATATAACCTTTGGTTATTGAAATTTTTATTGCTGCTATATTATCCTTACACTGAATGCCTATTATCCCAGCTACTGGTTCTCATAGGTTTTTGTTAGCAGCTTTATCATGTTGCATTTTATACTACTTAAGCAGACCATGATGATCTATTACAGTCAGCTGAAGTGTAGAACATTCTTAGATTTATTTTGACACCTAAAGCAACTTTTCATTAGGCTGGTAACAAGCCATATAGATGCCATAGTCCTAGCAAAAGCATCATTAGGATGTCGAAAAAGTGCTGACATAAATGTGGACATTCTGAAGAACATGTTTAAAAAACTGTTAGGGTGGAAGCTCTTAATTTTCTCAGGTAGCAGTAGGGGGGAAATCTATATGCAAATGACAAAGCAATGATGCCCATTTTTCTTTACAGAAAGAGTTTCCATTATGTACATGTAGTAGCTCCACCCTCCCCTGACTGACTTTTCATGAAATTACAGAGTGCGCTGGGGCATTGTTTGAGCAATATCAAGTGCCTCCAACAGCTGCTCTGCCATTCTTGAAATGGCACAAACATTTCATGGGATACATAAAAACCTTAGGATGAGATAGGCAGAGGAACTCACTGAAATGTATTATTTAGTAATGAAACCAAGAAACAAAAACAAATCTATGCACTTTACTATAAATCTATATATAAATTTATTTCACCATCTACATGAGGGATAAAAAGGGTGCAATCTACATGGACTACTGTTCCACCATTAATTACCAATGTGAGGGCATTCTCTACATAGTACTGTGCAACAACTTCCACTAGAATTGCTGTAGATTTGAAATCAAGAGGGATTACCAGCTTACCAAATGCATTGCTTTAATAAAATGGGGATGTTTCATAATTCAAGTGAGATAGTTATGTATATATATTTTTAATAAATGATCTGTCAGAATGAATTAAATGTGTAAGATAGAATAGCAATATCATTTGGTGTCTATACATATATTCATATTGTGTAATGGTAATCATGGTTGTCCGTCCAAACTCCTCCACAACCCCATCCAAACTGGAAAGCATATGTCTCAATTACCCTTCTTTTGCTAAGTTAATCTGGTCATTCTTCAAAGCTATTCATATTCTTTCAAACTTTGAGTCATGCTTATTTTTTTCTAGATCATTTCCCCCTCTACTATACCTAGTCCTTTTCTCAAAACTTGACTTAACAGTTTTGAAAAATCATTCTATTTTTATTTTCACTAATCTACTCAGTGTAACTCAGTATGAAGAGTTTTTATTATTTAACACTTACTATTCCACAAAAATTTCTTCAGTTTTCTTTGTGAATGATTTGTCATGCTAAATATAGTACATTCTTAATGGAAGGAAGGTAAGGAATCACTTCAGTCCCTCAACCCCTCCTCTTTTCTCCCAGAACTTCAGCAAACTATTTACTCTCATTTGTTATAGCTATTGGTAGTAGCAATTACCAATTAGCAGCTGATATTAGCATTATTGCACAATTCTGATTTTTTTAACCATGCTGTAATTTTTTTTTTTTTTACTATGTCTGTTGGTACTTATATAGACCCAGCCAGAGTGCTGTTGACATTATCTCTCAGTGTTTAAATACCACAATTACAGGTCATTTTCTCTGTCATGATGATAAACCTGGTATGCTGTACCATCTATTTATCATAACTAGATAAATCCACATAATACATTCAAAGAAGTTTACATTTCTTGTTAAAATCACGTGTGAGTTTAGTCATTATTTATACTAGATGTTCACTCATCCATTCATCTTTTTTTCCCTCATTTCAGAGAATTGACCAGCTAATTAAGAGAAAGATTACTTGACACAGAATAAATGAAGCACAAATGCGATCTAGGGAAATACATCCAAGAGATATAGGAAGGTGTGAGAGGCATTAAAAGATCCTTCCATGTCCATTTTGTTCTATGATCTACTCTCAGTGTCTGTACCATGCAAATACCTTGATTCTCATATGCTCATCTTTCACTGAGTGCCATTGTGGATGCTTGCTTTAGTTAAGCACAAAACCACCATGGTGTTGGCCTTCATGTATTATTTTATCAAAGCACAACTGCCAGGGCTAATGCATGGCTTATAGGAAGTTCTATTTCAACTGCATGAAGAACTCATTCTTTTACAAGCTAACACATCATATGCATTTGTAACACACAGTTTTTAAAAGTAGCTTATTTATCGGGAAGTGGTGTATCCAAAGCCAAGTAACAGCGCTAGTAGATGCCCTCCAATCCCTCAAATGTCTTCCTTAAGAGGGATGTTGTTGGCCATAGAAAGAATTACTTTCTTAGATAAGTCTGAATCACTACTGGACTGCCACCTTCAATAACTTGTTCAAGGAAGAAATCAAGGAGCTGAGTCAAACCTCAAATCATCTTATGAGCAAACCAGTTACTTATCATATCAGTTCCCGCTAGGGTCCAAGATTCAGGAAGTTTGGATCTGCTTAAAATGGATTACTCTTCTCAAGATTGTTACATCAAAATAATATTCCATTCACATGGCTAACTTTTCAGAAAAGGGGGCTGCTTTACTGGTTTATATGCTTTATCTTGCAAGTAGAACCATGTAGAGAAACCATAGCCCAAAAGAAAAAAATCAAAAACAAGCTTATGAGTATGCATATGTTTTTACTGAAAGAAACTAGGAAATTGAAACAAATATCAAATAAAAATGGTTTAGAGGCATCAGAAAGATTAAAAAAAATAATTGTGAGAGGAAAACCTAGAGAGGTGAGATCAATTTACAACCAGAAATAGACTGACCTGAAAGAAAATAATCCCAGACTCAAATCACCTCAGTCTCTGATCAAAATAAGGTTGTATAGAAGTAATAGTTCCCATATAGTAATGATAATTAAATTTAAATATTTTCTTGTGGCAAATAACATCTCCTTACACCTCAAAATATACAATGGCTAATACTTAATAGAAAATATCCAGAAAGGTAAAAGATGAAATAGCATGAATTAACAATCAAGAGAAGCAAAACTTTAGAAACAAACTCACATGATATTACAATAGAGTTAATGGTCATAAGCTGTAAAAATGTATGTTTAAACATTGAAGAAAAAAATAAAAAATTATGGCACATAACCAAAATACTATAAATGTGAACCATGAAGAAATTTTATACCTGAAAAATAAATAATTTCAGCAAATAAATTATTGGACTGCACATACACACACACACACACACACACACACACACATATAAATGAAAGTTTTAGAAATTAAAAAAAAACAGTCAGAAATCCAATAGATAGGCTTAATAGCATATTAGATATAGGAGAAAAAAGGATTACAGAACTTGTCATTGGAAATTAAACCAATTAAAGCTCAAGAAGATTCTTGAATAGAATAATAAAAGGGATCATAAGAGGTATAGGAAACCTGGTAAAACACTCTCACATATAAATAATTGAAGTCCAGAAAAAAGTACGAAGGAAAATAGATTAGAAAGATTATTTTGAAAAATTTTGACTGACACCTTTCTAAAATTGTTTCAAGATATCAAATTCCTGCTTTTAGAAACTCTATAAATATCAAACTGAATAAATACAAGAAAAAAAGAAAAACTAGCTATAGCATATTGTAATATCAGAAAACCAAAGACAAACAGAGAAATCATAAAAGTGACCAGAAGGAAAATAAAGCCATTATTCTCAAAACACTAATAAGAAGAAATGATGACAAGGGCTAAAAGAATATAACTGACAAGCTAGAATTTTATATGAAGCAAAATATAAATCCACACACTAAGAGCTAGAGTAGGCCCATGAGCCATAGTTTCTGAAATCTGTTTCAAAGCAACAACAATAATATAGTGTGGAATGTAAAAGTGTGTGTAGAACTATGGTATTAAAAAATCAAACTACAAAATGCAGACAGAAAAGGGGCATTAAAGTAGTTAATGTTCTTGCATTTGCTAGTTAAATAGCAGAAGTTCCATTATGTTTGATTTTAAAAGATTTAGTAAGATTTTAATTTTAATAAGATAAATGCTGAAATCTCTAAGACAGAAATAATAACAAATGCATATATAATTAATAAGCTAATACAGGCTAAAATAATATAATAAGAATATGTATTTGTTTAAGTCAAGAGGAAAAAGAAAAAAACAGAAACAAAAATTTCATGGCACAAATAGAAAATAAATAGTAAGATGCAGTTTTTAACTCCCACATATCAGCAATCATGTTAATATAGAATTTAAACTCTAATTAAATCACAAAGATTGTCATACAATATTGAAACAAAACATAAAGCAAAGAACTAACTGTATGCAACATAGAAGGAATATCTCAAATACGAAGTTAAAGATAAGCTATATATGCGAAGATGAGACCTACACTTGCAGATAGTATGTAGAAAGTTGTAGCAAGTGATGGATTTGTCAAAAATAATTAAGAAGATCAGACTAAATGCTGAAATATTCTGTATGATAGCATCAGAAATTTGTGGAAACAAGTACTGCAGAGAGTAAAATTTTCTCTCATAGGAGACGTAAATCAATCATCTGCATTTTTAAAAATTTGAGACATTTTGCAATTTTGTTTATGATATGGAGGCTCAGAATCTGGGCATGCAATGGCAAAAGATGACTGCTAAGGTACAGAGAATTCGGAAGAGGTGACTGCAATTTCAAAGCATAAGTACATAAGCCTGTGTATGTGGGTGTGTGTGTGGGTGTGTGTGTCTGTGGGTGAATATATAATATATACAATAATACAAACATATATACATACATATGACATATATACCTTTATAAATATACATATGCATACACATACACACATACACACACATATACACCTCTCTATGTAGTTCCCATTACAGCTGGTAATCTTTAATTTATCATGTAGACTCAAGCTACTGCATAGTATTCTTTTATTTCAGCCTGAATTTTATTGCTATTTATTACAAATCAAGTCTTCCAGCAACAATAATTCTCAATTTTTGTTCTATTGGGAAAGTTATCATTTTTCCTGTATTTTTGAAAAATAGTTTTGCTTTAAATAGGATTCTTGGTTTACAGTCTTTATCTATCAGCACTTTAATTATGTCATTCCATTGCTCTCTGCCTCCATGTTTTTTGGTAAGGAAGCAGCAATAATCTTACCAAAGTTCCTTGTACATCATTGATCATATCTCTCTACATGCTTTCAAGGTTCTCTTTAGACTTGTTCTTTTAATGATTCATTACAATGTATCTGGGAGTAAATATCTTTGAGTTAATCTTTCTTGAAATTTACTTGGTTTCTTGAGTGTGTATATTAATGTTTTTCATCAAATATTGCAAAATTTTATTTGTTAATACTTTATATATTTTTTCTATTCCTTTATTTCTCTCCCCTCATTCTGTTATTCCTAATTTATGTTATGTTGGCATACTTGATTGTGTCCCACAAGTATCTGAGTAGGTTCATTTTACATTTTTCTTTATTCTTTTTTTTTCTATTCTTCACAGAGAATAATCTCAGTTGACCTATCTTCATCTTCACAAATTTCTTCTTCTGCCAAAGAAAATCTTCTATTGAACTCTTTTAATACATTTTTCATTTCAGTTATTTTAATTTTTAACTTCCAAATTTGTATTTGATTCTTTTTACACTTTAAAAAAATTAATATTCTCTATTTGATGTGACATTATTCTCACAATTTCTTTTAATTCTTTTTTTTTCCAGATACAGTTTCTTGCTCTGTTGCCCAGACTGTTGCCCAATCATAGCTCACTGCAGCCTCAAACTCATGAGTTCAAGTATTTCTCCCACCTCAGCTTTTTGAATAGCTGGGACTACTAGGTCCCAGGTATAATGAAGTGTCATCATATCTGAGTAATTTATTTTTGAATTTTTACTTTTTGTAGGGATGAAGGTCTACCTATGCTGCCCAAGCTCATCTTGAAATCCTGGCTTCAAATGATCCTCCTGCTTTGACTTCCCAAAAAGTTGGGATTACAGGTGTTAGACATCATGTCCAGCCCCTTTGTTTCTTAAGACACAGTTTCTTTTAAACATATTTTAAAATAACATTTAAATTCCTTGATTTCTGAGTATAACATCTGGGCTTCCTCAGGGATTATTTACTTTTCTTTTTCTATTGACATTTTCCCCTTATTTATGTGCTATATTTTCTTTTTTTTCTTTTCCATGTTTCATAATTTTCTGTTAAAAACTGTACATTTAAAAAAATCCAATACGAACTCTCTCTAAGTCAGAGTCTCTTCTCTCTTCAGGGTTTGGTGATAATGTGGTGGTGGTGGTTGCTGTTGCTGTTTGATTGTTTAGTGACTTTCTGAATTAATTGCACAAAATCTAATTTTTTTATATTGTGTAACCACTGACTTCTCTGATTAATTTGCCTAGTGGTCATGTAGTTATTGAATAACGATTTCTTTAAATTGCTGGAACCAATTATTCTCCCAAACTTTTTTGAGGGGTTCTGTGTAGAGTAAAAATCTGACCTTAGTCTTTACTTTCTCATTGAACAGAAGCATTGAGTGGTGAGAGATTAGGAATTTCTTAGGTCTTTTCTAAGCCTGTGCATAGCCATGGCTATTCACACAGTCCCACTAATGTGCACGGGCTTCCAGAGTGCTAGTAAATATGTTGGCCCTTTTAAAAGTCTTCAATGAACACCTCATTTTTCAGTTTTTCTTTTAATATTTTTGGTTAACTTTGTTGTTTGTTCCAACTCTTATATCCACCTCAGGCAATTGTGTCATTAAACAATTGCTGTTGATTGTTTTTAACAAATGCTCCCAGGGAAAATGGTGTTTATACCATTTGGGTACAGTCTGGGTTAGGTCAAATAATGATAAATTCTGGAAGTGGGGTTTCGGAGGAAACTACCAGACATCACAAATAATAATAATTCTCTGGGAATGCGGCTTGAGAGGAGCTCCAATGTCATTCTAGCCCTTTCAGTGGCTGTCAGGCTGCTGGTTCTCACTGTGATTATAAGGGCTATTGGTTTTCAAGAGCTCAAGGGAGAGAGATGTGAATAAGACAAGTTACAATGTCAAAAAGGACACTGTAATTGCCAAGATTTAATTAGTTTTCCTTAATAAATACTCCAACTTTTTCACTTCTTTGATTAATATCCAGAATTCTAAAAAAGTTGATTTAATGACATTTTGCCAATGTTTTCATTGCTTTGTTGGAGAAGTTTTTTGGAATTTTCTACTCATAAGGTTCACCAGTTTCTACTGACATCACTCTGCTTAAGGCCAATCAACATTATTCTTAGTGAGGAAATAATAGGAGCTTTTCCCTGAGCTCAGGAAATAAAACAAGGATCCTCACCTTTATTACAAATATTTGGCATTGTATTAGAGTACCTATCTGATATACAATGCAAAAATAATAATAGTATGAAAATTTTATATATTATATATATATGCAGAGAGAAATAGAAATTATTTATTCAATAGTTATGTTCTATAAAGTCATTGTAAACACTTAATTAGCAAATATTGAACAATTGCTTTTAGGAGAAATATATGGCTAGGTTCCTGGGAGCCTCTGGCCATGTCATTTTTATCACTGATCAGTATATAATATAGTTCTATATGTATTTCCATTTAAAGACCCCCTATTAATGATAATATTTACCACTGATTTATTACATTGAACCCAGATCCAGCAGCACTATAACTGGTGCCAGAAGAAAGCTTATCTAACAATGGATTTTCTTCCTAAGGCTTATCACGGCCTTTCTCTACTTATGAGCACCAGATAGCACTTCAGCAATCAAATCACCAATGTACAAAAATGCAAATAATGTGGCCCAAATAGACTGCAAAAAAGACACTTATTTATAATGTGTGACCAGAAACAAGAAGATAGAGCTAGGAATATGTTAGTGATTCAAATTGTTCACCACTCTGTTTTTGTTTGCAAACGATCACAAAAGTGCTATGAATATTGATTTCAGGTTTACAAACAAATTATCTCAAGTAGGTAAATTTATAATTATTGCATATGTAAATAATGATATTTACACACATACACACACACACACACACACACACACACACACACACACACACATATATATAGTTTGTTTGTTTGTTTGTGATAGAGTTTTGATTGTTGCCCAGGCTGGAGTGCAGTGGCACGATCTCGGCTCACTGCAACCTTCACTTCCCAGGTTCAAGTAATTCTCCTGCCTCAGCCTCCTGAGTAGCTGTAATTACAGGTGACCACCACCATGCCTGGCTGATTTTTTGTATTTTAGTAGAGACAGGGTTTTACCTTGTTGCTCGGCTGGTCTCGAACTCCTGAGCTCAAGCAATCCTCCTGTCTAGGCCTCCCAAAGTGCTAGGATTACAGCCATGAGCCACCACTCCTGGCTACATATATGTATATTTAAATTAACTATATGAATTGGTATGTAAAATTAGGAGGGTTTCTAGATACGTGGTTGATTTACAGAAATCAACTGATTTTCTAAATAACGCTAAATGGTAATTTGAAAATATTTCAGAAGCATATTATTTTCTATGGCATCGATGAAAGATCAAATACCTATAAAGAAATCTATAAAGATGTAAAAGTCCTTGTCAGAATAGTATAAAATATTATTACAGTGATGCGTTGAAAAAGTCACTATTTTAGAGTTGAATCTTTGCAATTGATGCATATACTGGATTCAATTATATAATCAAATTGCAAAATTTTAGTAGTTAATTTTTGTGGAAAATGACAAACTTTTAAAAGTATGTATGAAAATATAAACAGTCAAAAAGAATCAAGATTAAGTTGAAATGCTAACTAAGATGAATGTTCTGCACAAGATAATCAAGTCTTCCTATTGGAAAACCAAATACCACACGTTCTCACGTACAAGTGGGAGCTAAACTGTGAGTACACAAAGGCATGCAGAGTGGCTTAATGGCATTGGGGGCTTAGAAGTGAGGAGGTTGGAAGGATGGTGAGAAATTAAAAACTACCTGTTGGGTACAATGTACACTACTCAGGTGATGGGTGCACTAAAAGTCCAGACTTCACTATACAGTTAATCATGTATCCAAAACCACTTATATACCTAAAGCTATTGAAATTTTAAAAACTAAAAACAAATTCAGAGTCTGGTTGTTTAAATACACATCTTGTATATAATGAAAAAATATATATTAAAAATATTTTAAAAATCAAGCCTTCTTAGAAGGCTACAATAATTATTAAAGATGATGTGATATCAGGAGAAAATCAGATCTTAAACAATTGGAATAGATAGAAAGTTCAAATTCATATTCACACCCAATTTTGTAAAGATAGCACCACAGAACAGACAAGAAGAGACAATCTTCACTAAATGAGCAGAAGTGATAAGGCACATTAAAATTTAGAACTTTGCTTTATTAAATGACAACATGGATAAAGTATAAATACAAGTTACAATGTGGGAAAATATACCTGCAGTACATATATTCAACAAAGCATGTGTATCTGTAACATATAAATTATTTATATATACATTCATAATAAGAAAAACAATTCTTACAGGAAAATACATTTAGAATGAGAAAGAATACTTATTTTGTGAATAATAAAAAGACTGTCAACTCACTAAAAACATGAGAAAAAGACTAAGTGGCAAATCACAAAATAGTAAATCTGCATTGTCAATAAATATTTTTAAAAACGCATTCATCATATAGAAATGATGGGGCCAGGTGTGACGGCTCATGCCTGTAATCCCAGCACTTTGGGAGGCCAAGGTGGCTGGATCGCTTGAGGTCAGGAGTTTTAGACCAGCCTGGCCAAAATGGTGAAACCCTGACTCTACAAAAAATACAAAAGGTAGCCAGGCATGGTGGTTCACTCCTGTAGTCCCAGCTACTCAGGAGGCTGAGGCAGGAGAATCACTTGAACTGGGGAGGCCAAGGTTGCAGTGAGCCAAAATTGTGGCATTGCATTCTAGCCTGGGTGCAGAAGGAGACTTCATCTCAAACAATAAAAAGATAGAAAGTAAATTAAGCCATAATAATGAGTTATCACAAACTCACACAATGGCTACAATTTAAAATACTCACAACTGGTAAGGATGTGGGACCACTAGAACTACAAAATACTCCTGGAGAAAATGCAAACTTGTGCAACCATTTTGGGACTCTATTCAAAATTATTTACTAACCTGAATAAATGCTTACTCAGTACAATAGCATTTCTAAGCCTAGGTATCTACCCAACAGAAATATATTTATGTCTAGGTCTAAAGAAGGATAAATGATATGCACAGCCATATTTTTTATGAGAGTCCAAAGCTGGAAGCTACTGAAATGTCCATTAACAGTAGCAGAGATTAAAAGAAAAAGTGTTTCTTCACCAATGGTACCATATACTACTGTCGAAATGTGCTGCAGCTACAAGCAATGCCATAGATGAATTTTGTAAACATTGTAGTGAGTGAAAGAAACTAGATCTTAGAGAGTACATGTTGTAACACTTCATTCACATATAGTTGAAAATCAGGCAAAAGTACTCTCCTCTGCTAGAAGTCAGGTCATGGTTTTCTTTTTTTGGAAAAAGGGACGCAGTGATTAAGAAGAGCATGGGGAGAGCTTCTCTGACATTGCGGATTTTATTTCTTAAACTTGGTAGTGAATATATGTGTGTGTTCATTTCCTAGCGACTCATTGGTCAATATTCTTATAATTTTAGCATTTGAGTGTGTTTTATTTGAAGAATTATTTTTTAATCACCTCACAAAATTTGATGGGCATTTTTGTAGGACCAAGTTCTTTTGTAGGACAGGTATAGGTGCTATGAGTGCAAAAATTTGTGAAACAAAACATCTTTCCTTAAAAAGCTTAGAAGTGGCTGGGTGCAGTGGCTCATGCCTATAATCCCAGCACTTTAGGAGGCTGAGGCGATCGGATCATCTGAGGTCAGTAGTTCAAGATAAGCCTGGGAAACATGGTGAAACCTTGTCTCTACTGAAAATACACGCAAAAAATAGCAGGGCATGGTGATAGCCACCTGTAATCCCAACTACTCGGGAGGCTGAGGCAGGAGAATCACTTGAACCTGGCAGGTGGAAGTTGCCATGAGCCAAGATCATGCCACAGTACTCCAGTGTGGGTGACAGAGTAACACTCCATTTCAAAAGAAAAAAAAAAAGAAAGGTAAAGAAAAAAAAATAAGCTTAGAGCCTGCATACTAAAGCAGACAACTATTCTGCATTATTCAGTTCCATAATTTTATTTTCTTTCAAAAGTAGATATATGTCTACATATAAAACTCAACATGAAACCTCAAGAAAAATTGTTTGCCTGACCTAGCTCTTAGTAGCCTATTGTCACCCAGTTAGGGAGTGATTGGAAGTGAAATAAATTTGGTAGCATCAAATGTACACAGTTACAGAAGTATTTGTATCGGAGAAAGCAAGTACATTCTCAAATCATTACAATTTTTAATCTCCAGTATTACCAAGGATAAAATCAATAAGGAATGGAAAACTCTCTTTCCACTTGATCATTAGTTATATCAAATCTTCTATCCACATTTATAATTGAAGGATGATGACACTTCCCTATCCTCACAACTTAGCTTGAGCTTTTGCATGCTAGAAATGAAAAGAGTAGCTTGCCTTGTAACATAATCTTCACTGCCTTAAAAATAAAGCCATCACTAAGAAAAAGTATGTGTATATTTCACTCTGAATCAGTTATTAAGGTAGTTGAAAATGTGCATTCTGTTACTCTCAACTTACAGAATAGTGACTAGGACATGGACCCTGGGCTTAAATGCCTGGGTCCATATCCTGGCATTTTCACTCACTAGCTATGTTGCCTTTAGCCAGTTACTTATCCTCTCTCTGTCTCAGTTTCCTCATTATCAAAATAGTGATAATAATAGTAGCTATGTCACCAGATTGCTGTGGGGATTAAAGGACTTGGTACATGTAAAATAGTTAGAAAAAAATCAAATAAAGCTATGATTATTATATTTTATATGGTATTACTTAATGGCTGGAAAGAAGCCATCATCTAGTAAAATAATTGTCTCATTCACACTCAGTATCATTAAGTAACCTTGGAAGGGAAACCGTGACACAGGAAGATACTTCCCATATTTATTATAAAATGGCTAGCCACAAAGACATCTTAACTCTCAACCTTTTATAAATGAAGAAAACAACTGAATATCCATAAATCAGTTTATTCCTCTGATATAAATGAATTACTTGAACTGGTAAAGCAAATGAAAACAGAGTCCCAAATTATTTCTATGTAGTAGGTGTGATACTGTGAACTGATGTATGTGGTGGTCTATGGGTCTTTGCTTTCTTAGTAACGCAGTGGCAAGTAGTAATTTATACTGAAGAAGACTGACAACACAGAGTCAATAAATCAATCAGGTTTTTGTTCTAGATAGAGTTGTGGTTTTATGAATCAGCATCATTGTGATATGTATTTATTTATTGAGACAGAGTCTCACTCTGTCACCCAGGCTATAGTATAGTGGCTTGATCTTGGCTCACTGCAACCTCTGCCTCAAGTGAGGCACTCTGTTCAAGTGATTCTCATGTCTCACCATCCAGAGTGGCTGAGATTATAGGCATGCACTACCATACCTGACTAATTTTTGTATTTGAGGAGAGACAGGATTTCACCATGTTGGTCAGTCTAGTCTTGAACTCTAGCCCGCCTTGGACTCCTAAAGTTCTGGGATTATAGGCATGAACCACGGCGCCTGACTTACTGTGATGTTTATAGGTGTATTATATATTTATTTAAAATGTGTTAATATTTGTGTTAGATATTTAGACATGGAGCTTGGGTAGGTGTTACAAGGTTTTCATAGGAATGTGAAAGAACATGTAAATATTTGAATAATTGTTTTCCTGTTTAATTTTTGACCTGGATCAATTATGAGGACTACTAAAATGAATATTTTCAAAAGAAACTAAGTTTATAACATTTTACAAGCATATATAGCATGTAATCCTTTCCTTAGTTTAAATGAAATGAGCCCAGCCTGATTAAATCACCTGGCAGAGGTCATATAGCTTTCCAGAGATGGAGCTGAGACTCACATTTTCACCACCTGTTTGTAAGTCTTGCATTCTTTCCCCTTCACTCTGCTCAAAGTCAGAAAGAATAAAACTACTGAAAAATGGTATATAGTAGAATTAGATGACTACTAAGGTCTTTCATTCCTGGGTGTCTAGGAAATTCAGTAGACAATTAGCAATGATGGCTTCTGATTTTATCAGAAGGAAGTTACCCTCAAGTCAGCATCCAAGCATACAATTTAACCTTGATCTATTAAATTTAAAATATATCGGTAGCAGTTGGAAGTAATCCAAAGATGACTAAGTAAATGTTTTGTTCTTGGAGATTTGCAACAATATAGCTAGCCAATGCTCTTCTTTCCAGGTGCAATGATTTTTGACACGTTCTGAGTTGCTAAGGCCTTTTCTTCTAGCCCTTTTCTCTTTCCCTTCAACCCCTCTCTTTCTTACACTGCAATTATTTTTCTGTCCAATTACACTGCATTCTCAGGAAGCTTTCTTTCTTCTGTTTGGAATGAAAAAAAAAAAAAAGCCAGAGTCAGCTTGCTTTCATGATTGGCTGCTAAGGTAGTGAAATAAAATGAATGTCCAAGGGAATTGTATATTATTGTATATTTGGTTGCATATATGGAATAATTCCCTCAAGTATTTTAAAAAAGAGAGCACTTAAAATGTACTGTTAGAAAACCATCCCTTCTTTCTTGTCTTTTAATTTTTTCCTGTTTTTTTTGTTCCTAAACACTTATAGGGTTCTTCATGTTTCCTCTTAGAAGATCTTGAAAAATTAAAGTACTTTAAATGTGCTATTTCTTCTTTAAAACTTTTTAATTTTTTATATTGATATATGGTTAATATATGTGTTTTTATCCTCCCCACCAGCAACCTATATATGTGGTTGAAACCATCTGTACCACTGGAATGAAAGCACCTTTAAAAGAGAGGCAATGCAAGTTGTGTTACTCATGTGTAGAACAAATTAAGTTTTATGCCAGTTTCAAAGAATAATGTGTTTCACTATTTTTCCTCTGGGCATGTGAGCTTGAGAGGGTAAGAAAGAACAGTGAGGAGAATGATAGAAATAAAATAAGTTCCTTTGGTCTCTCTATGCCTTCCTGTGTCCACACATCTAGGGTTTCTCTTCCATACATCCAAGCAAGAGTGTTCCTCTAATAGAGATTGCCTGGTACATGGTCAAGAGTAAAAAATGCCTCCAAAGGAGGCACTGTAGTTGTTTGCTGGATATTATTCTAGACTCTTCCTCTAATTTTCTGAGATTCAAACTTGAAATAACCACTTTGATTTGCAGTATTCTTCACCTGCTGAATGGAGTGAAAATTGCTATTTCTTTGTTCATTGGCTTATTGTGAGAATTAATATGAAGTAGAATGAGAACACTTTGAAATGAATAAAGAATACACAGATTTAGAATGTTATCAACACTATTTCTTGTAATGATACAGTTCTGAATCCCCTTATCTCAGATTTGTAATAACTTTAGTTCTTCATATGTCCTCCAAAGGGATATAGCAAACACTTCTGAATTTTACTGAAGTGGTTGACTAAAATTTTTAATTAATAATAATAATTACATAATGTTCATCTCTCCATCTCTTTAAGTGGAGCACCTGGCACACAGTAGGCACTGAATGCATATTGTTTAAATTTAGTCAAAAAATTCTAATTACAAAAATGATTTTAATATGGAGTAAAAAACCACTATGACAGAAAACAATCAATTTCTAGTTGTGATGTATTTTCAGGTCAAATTTGAATACATTTGAAAACAATTTGGACTCCCATTAAAAATGGAATTGTGATCAATTATTTCCTAGGCAAACTACACTCCAAAAACTTCCAAAACTGTTGTTAAGATATGTGAAACAACCCTCCCTGCATTGAAAGGCTTCAGACTTCTTTGCTCATTTTGTTTTGACCATGTTTTCCGAAGCATGACTTCTGCTTTCAAAAAAGCAACTATCATTTGTCATTATGGAAATTGTCTTTTCCTTATAATTCTCTTTAATATCCATCTCACTTTTTTTTTGTATACTATGTTAAACAGATAATCAAGATTATAAATTCAGTATGGCTCTTAGAAGGATGTACTTTATCTCTGAGGGTGGTCTATTTTATCTCTGGTCTACTTTATCTCTGAGTGTATTCTAGAGAGAGGTTCCTTGGGGTGCCTGGGTTTTGTGACATTCTTTTGCTCAACTATAAATGTTTAAGGCCTATCCTACTCTTAGGCTGACTGCCTCCAGGAGGTAACATAATAAGTAACCTTGGCATGAATATATTATTATTATATATGATCTGATTAGCTGTGAATTCAGTTATTGGTCATCTACATATAAGGTGTGTGTAAAATGAAACAATTACACTTCCAAATTTCTTGTAATATTAAAAGCTAAAAATAATATAATTTTAACAATATTGTAATTTTATGTTTTGTTAGGAGTTTTCATCCAATATTGACTGAAAAGATCAATAGGCTATCTCAGCATGTTATGCTGTGCATTTATTTTACTATTGCCATTGATGCAATAAAATTAAATTACAGTACTTCATCAGCCCATACTATCCTGTACTTAATTTACTTAGTGTCATTTCCAACAATATCTGATAGATCCTGTGAAAATAACAAAGAAAATTCCTTATTGAGTGAGATAGGTGGTAGTCAGTGTGAAATAGAAGAGTTACGATGTCATGCAGTATGAAGGAGAAACACGTGGTCTCAGTTCAGTGTGGTGTCAGGGTGCATGTCTGTTTCAACCACCTTTATCATCCTACTTCATTTTTTGTATTTGATATCGGATGTCATTGATATCAGCATTCTTGAAATTCCCGACAAAAATGTTATTGTCACTATCGACATTAGATTGTGATTCAAATAATGCAGAATGTCTTCAGCAGAGCTTTTCAAAATATGAAGGACATTACCTGCTTTGGAAATTATGTCTGGAACCTGATGTTTTTCCCTTTGTGTGTAGTTATTTAATGGGACAGGACAGTGCAGACTATACTGGTGCAGATTTATTCATTAATTAATTCATGCATCAGACTACTCATTCAACAAATATTCATTTAATGTCTTTCATTTACCTTACGATGTGTTTGGTCTTGGGAATAAACTCCGTCTTGCAGCCAGAAAAGTGGCACTAACAAGTATAATACAATAGCAGTAGATAGTGAATTTAACAGAGGAAAATGCATCATTGTCTGCCTAAGAGGGTCAATATTATAAAGTATGTGTTGATTTACTAAGTTTTAAAGAAACGATAAGAATATCCCAGGAAGAAAAGTGGGAAAGTGTATTCTAGAGAGAGGAAACTGAATGTACAAAAATCAAGTAAGTGTGAGAAAAAGAAGATGCACTTGGAACTCTAAGTATTAATACTTAGATATTGTTGGAGTCTGGCACATAGTAAATGCTCAATAAAATATCACATTGTTGTTTTTATGATCCACTGCAAGGGAGAGGAAAACAAGAAAAATGCCAAAGCAGATTCAATGTCAGCACTTTTATTAATGTGATTGCTTCCCATATTAATGATGACTGAAGTTATTCCTTTTTATTTCATATTAAGACCTTGGTAAGGTCAAGGTGACATGGAAAAAGTTATTTAATTCAAATTTAGTTTTTACAAAAAAAAATACATAATATTAGATTCATATGCATTCTCCTTCTCCTCTTCTTCCCTCCTCCCACTTTTTGTTTTCAGTATTTGGATACAACACACATCTCTGACTTTGACCTGATGTACTTAGAAAGAGCTGAGATGTGTATGTGAAATTTGAAGATAACACGTTGGCTTTCTATGGGAGTGCTCAGGACAAGGCAGAGAATCTATTTTTTTGTAGTATAAATTAACACACTAGTTGCCCCCAAAAATTTCCAAATTATTTCTTTTCTTGCCTTTTAGCTAATACCTTAAATTTTACTCTAGTGTTCTAAGTTCCCAAATACCACTCTCTGACTCCACTCCAATCTTATGTGGTCTCTTTCTCACCAAAATTACTCAGGCTTATTGGTTTGTAATCATTAGTCTCTTTCTTTTTGCTCTCTGTCAATGTCCTGCAAATCTCCACTCTCTGCCCTCCACTGCTCCAAGGGCCCAAAAGCATGAGCAGACTTGCAGCTATACCACACCCACTTTTGCCTCTAATCCTGTCAACATCCAGCTTTGGTACCAGAGTCTTTTATTTTGATAATTCTCTTTCCAGCCACCTCAATGCACTTATTCTCTCACCTTTCCATCACACCAAATCTCAAAAACAGTAGCCCTGGTTAATGCTATCTTTTCCCACTCTGTCAGAGTTTTAGAACTGCTGGAAAAAATATACATGTATGATGACTGGAGTCATTATTGATATGGACAGGAGACAGAGGAATACTGGATAGAAGAGGGTGGTTTCCCAGCAAAAGGCCCAACCTCAAGCCTGAAGACCTGTGGTCCTAAATGAGAACATGCATTTCTGTTTTCATACCCAAAAAGTTGTCTTTTGGTCCACTATGCCCCCCACATCCTGCTGCCATGTAAATCCAAGGCCTTAGTGGGTGCACACGCAAGTGGCTGAACATCGAGATCAGCACGCCAGGGGACCAGCAGACCAGCAACAGTGGAACAACGCAGCAGAGAAAGAGAGAATAGGAGGGACATCTGGAATCTGAGGGAAGTTTGGCCTGGGGTGGTTGGAGAAGAGACTGGCTGCTGTGCGGCCTGACTCCAACCACCTTCCCACTCAATTCTCTCTTCCAATTCCCCATCTAACTCACTGAGAACCACCTCCACCACTCAATAAAACCTTGCACTCATCCTTCAAGCCTGCATGTGATCTGATTCTTTTAGGGACAAGAGCTCGGAATACAGAAGGTTGTCATGTTAGTCCTCTGCCCTTGTAATAACAGAGTTTCCATTTAGCTAATTAACACATAAGCCATCTACAGATGGCAAATATGAAAGAGCTTTATAATGCACACTCACGTGAGGTTTGGGAGTCGCAGATACTCACCACTAGACACTGCTATGGGGCAGGAGCCTAACAGTGCCTGCACTGGCCCTGCACTACATTTCTGCATGCTCCTCATAAGGGTTTGAGTTGTGGGGTGATCAAGCAGATGAGCCACCCCTGTCGCATGTCCCCTGAGCGGAATCAAGGAGCTCTCCCATTTCATTACAAATTCAATTTATGCAACCTAAGCTAGAAGCTTCTTGTTTCAGATTTTTAAAAACTCTTCATGTGATTTCTCCCCTCCTCTTTTCTCTTCCTTTTTAAACAAATGGAAGACTTTTTTAAGTTATCTATGTTTACTATTGAAACTCTGGGAGTTAAAAAATAAAATCCTTGCCTGTGAGCTTTTTATATGTGACCAAGAAAAAAAATTTTGGCTTTCTCTTCTACATTATTCTGCTCTGCTTCATGTACAGGTATCTATAGAAGCCAACTGGTGTGTGGTTTCATGTAGATTCTCTTACCCATAATTTCACTTGATAGGAAAACTCAAGTCTCCAAGGATCGGATAATGAAACACTCTTGCTTTTTTTCTTATGGCTTTCTGTTAAACAGAATTCTTCACCAAGCAAAAACGACAGCATGCTTGGCACTCAGCTCTTCTCTAATTCACATGATAGCTGGACTTGGATATTCTGAAAATATTTCAGGTGAGGAGAGGAAACAAGGATTATGACATCTTTCTGACCATTGTCAACTTCAATTTTCTTGGCTGCTGAGACATTTAACTCTCTAAAGCTAAACTTTCAAATTTATTTTCAAGTCCAAGAGAATCTAAGAAATTTGAGATTCAAGTCATCTGGCTTTTTGCCAAGGCTTCAAAATCACAATCCTTGAATTAAATGTGAACTTTCCTGGCTGTACTCTGGAAAAAGGTTGACATCCCATAAGAACTCAACATATCTTATTGCTAGAGAGGAAAGAGTCATTCCAGAAATTTTAATGTGTTGTCACCGTCAACAATACTGCTCCACTAAGTCAATTTCCTCTCTCATTTTCAAGCAATCCTTTGGTAATAATCTCCTGCAATTACCCCAGTTGGCCAAGTTTTATCTGGAATAGAGACTTTAGTACTTACTATGTCCTCCCCATGAAATGATTTTTTCTTCCATCTTGCTTAATCTTATTCGTATGTGTGTTTAAGAAGCTCTTCTTTCCTTGAAATTTTATTTATACCAGGCAGTATATTTGGAGTTAATATTTCATCTTGAAAATCTTTTATCGGTCACTTGATAAAAGGTTTTCAACATAAAGTAAATAAGTAAGAAGTATATCAGTGTTCTTTAATAAATAATTTTATGTAATCATGTAAATATTAAAAAGTTTTTCTTGATTATTGCAATTACTGTAGATTATATTTGATCAAAATGGTATAAATACTGTGTTAAATTTTGGTAAATTATTATTTCACATGTAAAAAGTAAAATATTCTTGGAACCAATCTCTTTATGGCATAAAAAGCCCTTATTTTTGACTTTTTCAATTCATATATCTAATTATGAATATTAATTATTTCTAGAATGTGGTTGAATTCACCATCAATTCTCTTCTCAGTTTTAGCCTTGACAGTCAGCTGGGGCTCCTTCCACAGGTGCAAGAGGAAACATGATAAACCTTTTACAGGTAAATAAAACCAGCTGCAATTAGGTAATTCAGTGTTCACAGGATATGAAACCTGTGAATACTAAGGACCACCTTTTCTCATTTGAGCATCTGTGGATTTCGGTATCCATGTGGTCCTGGAACCAATCCCTTGCGGATACTGAGAAATGACTAGGAATAGATGGGGATAAACAGACTTTTATTATGTCAATGTCTTTCAGTTTCTGACTTCCTTAGCAGTTTTAAGCAAAGAAACAGAAAATCAGTTGGTGATCTAGCATTAAAAATTGTTAATAATCTACACTCCAACAATTCAATTAGTCTTTCTTCAATTTTGCTTCAAGTTGTGATCCTAGAGACCAAAATAAATGTCCATTTATCAAAAAAACATACCCAAAGATTAAGAAAACAAAGTTACCGACAGGTAGAGGGTTCAGGGCCTGGGTGGCATGGCAAATTTCTAAATTCCTATGGCTAAACTCCCTAAAAATAGGAGCTATCAGCCCTAATTTACAGCCTAGACCACTGCAACTCTGGTCAGAGGACCAGACCAGCCTTACAAGCATTCTTTCTTTTTAGATGTTAAGCTATTGCAGACCATAAGCCAGTTTGCATCTTATAGTTCCATCTTTTGACCTAAAGAGCCAAATTCCACCTCATTTTAATGCTAAAACTCTTCCCTAAAGTGAACATGCAATGTACGTTACATACATATCTACTCATGCACTGTGCTCTGTTACCCTCAAAAATGTGTATAGCTTTTCTCCCAAACCTGCTGAATATGTATGATACTGGCCCTGTGAAGCATGCAATCCAATCTGTCCTTCCCCTCTTCAAAGAGACAGCACCTTTGGTCCACACTGGAGACTTTCTCTTCCCAGCTTGCAAACTGTTATTGCCAATAAAGCTCTCCCTTCTACTGTTTAGACATCTTGGAGGACTTCCAGATGACAAAGGTAGATGTTAGGAAGCTGATTTGTAAAAGGATTTCTTAGCATCAGAGTTACTCAGTTTCTCAACCCAGAAACTATAATTTTAAATTGTCCCTTTGTCTGGAGACCTGGAGGCAGGTTCTGATATCTCATCTTACTAAGATAATATGCCATAGTAAGTCTTTCTTTTTTAAAGTTAGAGAATGACTATTTTGAAAGACTAGACAGAAAAGGGAAGTCTGGGAGACAGATCAGTTTCAGGACAGATGACACTGAAGATCTGGACACTGGTATCTCAAACACTCCCCAATCCTGCATAACGTGAGGAAAAACATCATCCCTGAGAAGTATAAGAACATTAGCAGAAAGACTGTTGCACATATCGCACCCTAATCAGCCTCCATAGTTCCCTATCTCACCCTGCATCATCATTACCACATGTTTGTGCCTTCACTAGAAGGTGCATTTAAGGACAGGATCTGTGTTGTTCAATTATTTCTGGTTTGCAAAGTGTAGCACGTATTTCATCAATGTTTGTAGAATGAATGCAATTAAAGAGTGGATTTTTAAAAATGACCAAGTAACTAATCTTTCTGTGTTACTTCCCATTTTGTGCCTTCTTAAAGTAAAATTCCCTTCTGGATGAAAGAACACATGGTCTATCCAATTTGATTATAAGTTAGTTTAACAGTTCCTTTACTGAAACAGCATGTAAGACCAAAATAAAGAGGATGACAAAGGAATCCTCCCAAATTGTGAGACAAGAGTACAAAGTGGAAGATGAGAGACAGATATGGCCAATTTCATCATGGGACCTTGAACACACCCTGTAGTGGAGGTGAAGCGAAATGGCTAAGGGCTTACTAGCATCCTAGGGTAATGGAGTCAGAGAGACAAAGAAACCTTGAGTTTAGTATTTTCTGAAGTGCTGGGGAAAGGTAAAAGTCCCAACTAAAGGGTAAAAATGATACACACAAATTAAAGCACCTTTCATATCTGAAACTGCAAATTCATGGCAATAAAATTCTTCCCTTTCCCTGCCTGAGATCATTCTTTTCAAGGTGAGTTCATTCTCTTATAGCGCCAAGGCTGATCTCCTACAATGATAAGGTCCTGGTTGGATTTCCATTGCAGTAGATCAAGTAGAGGACCTTGTAAAATTAACTTTCCTCTGCTGCTCTGAAGATAAGTATTTGGCTGACCCCAGAAGTGCAAAGCTGACTGTAAAGCTCACCTTCTTTCCATATCCCAATGTTGAAAGAAAGCTGAAATAGTGAATAATTTATCTCTGTGATAAGGAAAGTGGCCTTGTTGGTAAAGGCTTTGTGATGCTATCACCATCCATTCTGTGTATGGAAACCTATCAAGTGGTTTGACTTGTCTATTCCACTTCAGAAACAAACAAAAGAAACTAACAGAAGTCAAAGTGCGAAGGTTCAGTTGGAGTAACTTGGGTCATGTTTTTTAAGGTCTGATATTATGTCATTGGGGATACTGATTATATCCCAAATGCAAGTTTCTCTCTGTGGGATTTCTTTATTTCCATCATCTAGCTAGTCAATTAAACTACCGTGATTTATTGTGGACCAGGGAAACCACCGTTAATAAGCTTTTCTATACAAGTACATTAGCCTTCAGTATACCTGAAATTTGTAATTTCAATCCCCCCAATTATTTCAATCCCCCTCCTTTCTCTTTCAGGGGTGTATGTATACCCATCACTAAAAAAACTTTCAGTAATTTATCAGAAACTTATTACAAAAGTGTAACTAGTCAACAACATCAACCTTGAGCACAGAGTTTGATTAATGGCAGCATATTTGGATCAAAGGGAGTCAGGGAAGAGGAAGTAAACTCAAGGGAGGACTTTGGTTGTTATAATGATGAATCTAGGATAGCCTAGAAATATACGACAGAGGGACTCTTCAAGAGACATTTATATTTAACAAAAGTTAGTCTTCGGTTAAACTAAGGAAATAATTCTTCTTATATTTAACTTCCTGCATCTATATAGGAACATTATTTGTGTTTCAGAAGCATTTTAGAGTGCATATAAAACTAACCAATACATTTTACTACCAATTCATAAGGCTGGCCTTCCTGGCATCATTCATTCATTCATTTGTTTACATAACAAATATTTATTTTGGGCACAGCATGCAAAGCACCATGTAGATACCATAGAAATAAATACAAATAAGACATGTTTCCTGTCCATAGGCCAGAGATATAAGCAAGCAGTTGAAACTCAAAAATACTGTGTTGCAATACAAAAATAATTGGGGGAATGCTGTGAAATTTAGGGCAGTCTGCATATGCCAGGGAAAGTTTTAATAAAAATGTTACATATCAGTGCATTTTGGTGGTAAAATTTAAATAGAAATGTGTAATAACCAAAACAACAATAACATAATTTTTTAAGACAATGAGGAGTATGTTATAGAAAGCATGTATATTTCATCTTTGCCTGAGTGTCTAGTATAAGGAAAATAAATGGGCATAGAGTGGGATAGTTAGGTAGGTGGAATGTCCATAATGTTTGTGTGTTGTGCACAGAATTTAATTTTATTCTGTAGGGGATGGGAAGTCCTGAGAACAATGATCAGAATTGGGGCCCAATCACTCACCCCAATCTTTTCAGAGAACTCTTTTTGCCTTATGCACAAGCACTTTCATTCTACATACAGGATCTGCTTGCCTTTCCTTAGTATTTATGTTTTTTTTTTTTTGTCTCCCTGGGTGTACGTCACATTTTTCAAGCAAGCCATATATATGAAATGCATACATATTCACTCATTTATATTTGGATAAGCCTACCAGTAGGATGGGATGGGACACATGTTGTGATTCTCTGAGTCCATGACAGAATGCTATGGATATAGAAAGAGTTCTAAGTTGGAAATGGGGGTGGGAGAGGCACAAACTGGAGACTGGGAATAATAATGAGCTGTAAGTGTAGATATTTCAATTTTGAAGAACATAATTACGCTAATGATTTTTTTTCCTTCCTTGCCTTCTTTCTGAATAAGGATCTCTCTCCCACTAAATAAGTTTTAATCAAATTTTCGAAAGACTGAGAAACATTGACCAAGATTTACAGCAAATAACATAGCTAAGCCCTTCTGAATCCATATGGTTCTCTTGAAAATATTTCTAGTCTACTTCCTGACTTACACCTACAAGTTTTACCTAACTACCCGTGAAATGGGAAAAGTTCCCTTGTCACCCTCTCAGGGTGTGCAATGGGGTATGGCTCACTTCTTCAGTGCTCTGCTGCGCAAACCTCTAGGGAAACATACAGATGGGCAGGGAGCCCCACGGCAGTGTCGAGGGGTGAATGTTTACAGCTGAATCTCCAGTGGGCCTGTGTTTCAAGGTGGTCTTTTAGTTGAGCTGTCTATAGGCAACTTGTGTTAACCAGCTCAATTAGATCCTCTTCTTTGTTGCAACAACAGAGGGCTTTCTTCCTTTTGGTGTACCATGAAGAATCAGATCACATCTGAGCTTGGAGAATGAGTGCAAGGTTTTATTGAGTGGAGGTAGCTTCCAGCAGATGGGGTAAGCCAGAAGAGGATGGGGTGGGAATGTTTCCCCTGGGGTCCGACCGCTCAGTGACCTGGGCTCTCCTCCGACTGCCCCAGCCAAACTCCTGATCATTCTGTTCTGCTGGTGGGTGTACTGTACTTGTGTCTGGGGATCTTCGTCTACTACTAAAAGGCTTCCAAGCTCTGCCCATCTCCAAGGCCCTTACTTTAAAGGTGTCTATAACAATGATGGTCTCTGCCTTTAGTTGATTCACAATGACAGATTCTGGTGCAGAGATGCTAATAATTTCCTCTTGTCCTCAAAATGCATCTTCATGAGGAGCTCGGTTGTCCTGTTTGTAGTCACAGAATGAGGCCCACACTAAATAGTACAAGAAAGCAGTACACATGACACATGATACTGGTCAGATGAGACTGGCAGAAATTTATTAGTCACATAACCCTACAGCCTGGGAGCAAAGGACACACATGCTTTGTCCATGCAGGGCACACAGGGGATCCACTTGGGTGCAGAGTGAACCAGCTGGGAATGTGGGAGGCAGGCTTTGTAGAAACAAGAAAGTGAGCTGTCCCTGGTTCCCATGGGAGGATGTGATTGGCTTGATTGACTGATTTTGAGGTTGAGGACCAGCTGGAATGCAGCAGGTGGGATAGACAGGAAAACTAGGTGAGTGTGGAACTTTCCCCAGTGCTTGGGGACACATCTGACTAGATCAGGAGAACTCCCATTTAGGCCTTTGGGACCTTCTAAGGATTGAAGATGTCAAAAATGTTAGCACTTATACAAGTGGCTCTCTGTTAACAATTATGTTTTCTTTTTATTCCCCCCCTCTGTTTTCAAAATGGCCACCATCAGGCTAAGCTTGTACCTTTGTTTCTTTCTGAAGCTGACAAGAATTCCATTATACTGCTCCTTTTTTCTAGGCTATAGCTGTGCTTGGTATATACTTCTACAGCATAAAAGCTCTGAGTGAAACATTGTTTATGCTATCAAATAATAAATATTTAAAATATCCCAGACTGGAACATTGAGACTTTATCTCTCCTACATTTTATATTCTCTGGCTAGCCCATTTAATATTTTGGGGTTAGTAATTTATAATATTTCATTTTTGATACATTTTGTTATTGAGATATTTTGTTGCAAGGAACAGAAATAAACTCTGGGAAATTTAGACAGAAAAGAAATTATGAGACATTAAGTAGTTTATAGAATCAAAAAGAATTCTGGAGAACCAGCAGGAACTAAAGAAGTCCATACTGGAGAAAACACGGGCACGTGATGGTACAAGAATAGTCTTGACCTCAATACTGCGAACCCTTTCCTGGCACCATTATCACCACAGGCCCACTAAAAATGAGTTTCAACTCAAGTCTCAACCCTTCTATTGTCACCAGACTTCTGAAGCCATCTCCACTGTAAAAATATTCAGATTTTCTAGCCTTTAACTCTTAGAATATATTAGAGTCATTACACACATAAATTGAATAAACCTCAAGTGTGCAGCTCAATGAAATTGTGCAAATCTAGTCACCTGTGTAATCACAACCCATATCAAGTTGTTGAATGTTTTCAGCACACTGGAAATCTCCTTCATTATTCCTTCTTCATTACTATTTTTCTCTTCATTTTTACTGCCCTGGATTGTACTCATTCTTGAAGTTTATGTAAATCAAATTAGACGTATGTATACATCTTGTTTTTGTTAACTATCTGTGAGATATAACCATGTGTGTATATATAATTTGTTAGTTATTTTTAATCCCTGTGTGTTATTTTGCTGTATTAATATATCACACTGTATTTTTTCTTCTACTGATGTTTCTTTAATACATGAACCCCTCTTCCCCCACCTATAGTTTTTTTCCTTTTCTGAATGAAACTACTATGAATTTTATTCTACCTGTCTCATGCTATACATTTATACTCTGTACCACGATGAGCGGGTTTGTGTAAATCTACCTCCAAAGGCTGAGGGAGTTGAGAAGCTGAAGACAGAGGCTGAGAAATCCACTTTCACTGGAAAAGTTAAATAAGCATCTTTATGAGGGGTTGGCTATGTTCCAGGCATGGTTTAAATACCTTATTCCTGATCACATTGGTATGTGGGTGTCAAACATCAGTCATGATGTTGGTTTCGCTTCAGGATGGCATCACTCATGCCATGCAACAGGCTTTTTCCCCACACCCTCATTTCTGTTGGGGGGTGTCTCTAGAAGTTGATCATAGAGTACACAGATGTTCAATACTATTAATAAATACCAGTAGTTTTCAAAAATGCTTTTACCAATTTGTATTCTTACAAGAATTGTAAGTGTTCAAAGTGCTCCAAATCCATTTCAAAAAATAATATTGTTAAATTTTTATTATTTTTAAATTTTAGCCATTGTAGTGGGTGTGTAGTGGCATTTCTCCTTGGTTTTGATTTATACTTTCCTGGTGGGTAATGATGTCTAGCACTTTTTCATAAACTTACTACATTTTAAGTCCTCTTTTATGATTTTTGCTGGTTGCTAGTGTCTTTTGCCCAATCTTATCACATTGTCTTTTCTTTAATTCATAAAAGTTATACGCACACACACACACACGCACACACCCTCTTTGTTGCCCAGGCTGGAATGCAGTGCCATGATCTCTGCTCACTGCAACCTTTACCTCCCAGGTTCAGGTGATTCTCCTGCCTCAGCTCCCAAGTAGCTGGGATTATAGGTAGGCACTACCACATCTGGCTAATTTTTGCATTTTTATTAGAGACAGGTTTTTACCATGTGGGCCAGGCTGGCCTTCAACTCCAGATCTCAGGTGATTCATCTGCCTTGGCCTCCCAAAGTGCTGGGATTACAGGCATGAGCCACCATGCCTGGCCACTTGATTTATTTTCTATATGACTCTTTTAACATATTTGTTTAATGAAAATGCCTTCTCTCATTCTGTACCTTGTACTTTTAATCTCTTAAAGATGCCTCTGTATTAATAGAAGTATTTTTTTTTAATTTAATGAAGCTCAACTTAACATTGTTTTCCTGTAGTTGTATTAGATTTTTTGGTGTAAATTTTAAAATAACATATTTGCTTACTGGAAGTCGGAAATATATTATCCTGTATTACTGTATTATTTTGTATTGTCTTTACACTTGGACCAATGACCTATTTGGAATTGATTTTTGTATATTCTGTGAGGAAGGGGGTCTAGATTAATTTTTTCATGTATAGATATCCAGTTGACTCTGTAATATTTGTGGAAATAAACAAAGATCACCAAATGAGAACAAGCAAAGGCTATTCAAAGCTTGAGAAGTAATCAGCCACCTCACTTGCATTTGGCAGAGACTCAAAAGTAGGCAGTAGGGTGGGAGAAAGTTACAGTAGAAAAAAGGGAAGGATTTAGGTGTGCTCTGAATGAAGGCTGTAAGCACTATGGAGCTGGAGGCAGGGAAACCACAAGTGGGGCATTCTGTGTGATTGGTTACAGAGCATGTTTGGCTTTCTCCAGGTGCTGCTAAGTTAGGAATAGTGGACAAATTTAGGGAAGCTGTCAGTTGCAGATCAAGTCCTGGCCATTTTGCACCCATTATTGCAGAGACAATGGTTTGGCTTCGTCGGGAGTTTGGTGAAGAAACTGTGGTCTGACTTCCAGGATAGTTGCTGCAGGTTGTGGGTTAGAGTCTTATTTTTATATATATTCTGGCTATCGTCAGTTTGTATATTCAGTCTACTGTATTACTGAATAGATCATTAATTTCTCTATATTCTAGTAGCACCTATAAAATTAATTGCCTATATGCATGTATTTCTGGACTCTATTTTGTTCCACTCATCTGTATGATTCTTCCTGAACAAATATCAGACTATTCTCATTATTATAGTTTCATAATTGTTGATATCTGATAAGTGTACATGCTTCAGCTTTGCTCACCCCTAAGATTGTCTTTTCTATTCTCAACCTTTCGCATTTCTTCTTAAATTTTTGAATTTCATATGAAAATGAGAAAAAAACTTGATAATTTTCACAAAAATAATTAGAAGTAGAATAGCATGGCATTGATTATAGCTCAATTTGAGAGGTAATATTTTACAATATTGAGTTTTCCAACCCATGGACATGGTATATCCTTCTTTATATTCAAGTCTTTTTTTATTTGCTTAATGATGATTTACATCTTTATTCCTAGGTGTTTGATAATTTGTATCTATTGTAAGTGCAGATTTTAAAATGGCCCTTCCTACTGCCTGTTTTCCCAATTTACTTAAGTCTGATCGTTTATCTGTAGGATGTATCTGTATCTATATTTATATCTGTCTTCTATCTGTTTGTTCCCTCAGTCACTGAGAGGTGTGAAAAAATCTCTACCTGTATAGTATTTACTGATTTTTTATTTTAGTTCCATAAGTTTTCTGCTTTTGAAATTTTGAAGTTGGGTTCGGTATCTACTTAGAATGTAGAAAGCCACGGAGAAAATCACTTTCATCATTCAGGCCATTCTTACAGTGCTATAAAGAAACACATGAGACTGGGTAATTTTTAATTCGCTCATAGTTCTTGGTTGTACAGGAAGCACAGCACAGCACCAGCATCTGCTTCTAGGGAGACCTCAGGACTCTTCCAATCATGGTGGAAAGTGAAGGGAGAGCAGGAGTCAAAGGGATAGTAGGGGAGGTACCATACACTTTAAACAATCAGATCTCGTGAGAACTCACGCACCTGGCAGCACCACACCATGAGGGACCCACCTCCATGACCCTAATATCTCCCACCAGGCCTCACTTCTAACACTTAGGACTACATCTCAACATGAGATTTGGAGGTGACGTTCACATTATATTAATCATTATAATGCATAAAAAACAACTTTTTTTCAGCCCACCAGAATATTGGGGTGGCAATGTAGCCCAGCAATCTAAAATTCTAAAAGGAAGAAGTCTCCCCAAGGAGAGCTGGGGCATGTGATCCCTCTTGCCTATGGCAGAGCATGGAAAAAGAAGCTCCTCTGAGGCCATAAAACAAACAGGTAAGAATAAGCTAAAATTTTAAACAACCGCATCCCCCTCCACCCCATGCAAAGGCCAAATGTGGCTAGTAAGAAATTGCTGGGGGCACCTGACAAGAGGGAAATCTGTTCTTACTTGCAAGATCTTCCCAGGGGCATCTACTGGTTGCTCAGGAGCAACTTTGGGGCAGAGCTGGAGACTGAGCAAACCAACTGATGTGCAAGTGCTGATTCGGCCACAAGAGAAGGGCAGGCACAGGACATCGTGGCCTTTCCGACCTTTTCCCCCCACGAAGTGAAAGCTGTAGCCCTTTGGTGAGGGACAGAGAAACCACTTGTCCATAGGGCACAGGCAGTGAAAGTTATTGCTGGTAAGTAGGTAAGAGAAATCTCTGCATTCCAGAGGCGGGGGCAAGAAGTTTTCTTGAGCTGAGTCTTTTATTGAGAAAGGTGTGCTCCTGCTGAGTAAGGGGAGGGGAAGAGGGCCGGGCCAGAATGTAAGACCTACCAGGTTCAAGGCAGTTGGGTTCCCACAGGGAGGTGAGGCCGGCAGGCTGAGAACATTCCATCCTGAAGCTGGTGCACATGCCTTTCTAAAACTGAGGCTGGACCAGAATAGAGAAGCCCTCTGGCCAGGTCAGAAGCCGGCTGGTATGTGGGCCACAGCAGTCAGATGGAGTATGTAGATATCCAGTTAAAGTTGCCTGATGGGGGGTATTTTCACCAAGATTCTCCTGTGCGTATTCAGAGATGAAGCATCTAAAAGGGAGAGAAACTGAAACATCATTTCCTTCTCCTTTTAAAAATGTCTTCTCCTCCCATCTACAAAATGTCAGCTCCAGTGTATTTTCTCTCTGAAGTCCTCCGCTTTATTTACAGACTGTCTTCCTTTTGCGGTATGGTGGATGGACCTCTCTCACAGCTTTCTTTGAGCTGTACCTAATATTTGCATCTCAAAAACAGGATTTGTATGCAATTCAACTCTGAAGTTTCTACAGTAAATGGCATTGGTGTCAGATGTCATCTATTTATCAATTTATAGTAAATGAGAAAATGCATAGGTATGTAACTCTTGGCAATTTTCTTAAAATTTCCTAGTTTCAGTTTTACAAATGAATAATACACATAGCCCTGTCTATTTAACATTCCAGATATTAATAGCTCTTATATTTCTGTGGATCTTCATTCCAATGTCTGGACTCCTGATTTTACATCCTCTGACTTTTTAAAGCACTTCTCATGGGCCACTGTGAATCCCCAGAAGTCCTGAAGTAGCTATTGTACTAATCTGGATTCCCCATGTCCTCAGTGACCCATCCACACAGATACAATTTTCCCGTTTCTACTCAACTGTAAATGACATCAATGCGGCCAGCAGAGCACTTTGAAGGTAAGAAAGAGAACGCCAGCCAGGTATCAAGGTATGTGTTTTGGGGTAAAGACATGAGAAAATGGACAGGTAATTAGACATTAATCTTTTACAGTTTTTAAAGTAAACACAGGTCATTCTTATTTCTTCTTAATGAGGGGACATTTACACAGATATATATGCTGGAGTACGCTCTCTCAATGAGGTAGTTTAGGATTGTAAATGTTCACAAATCCAGACTAGAAAAGGGGCAGACTGATGGTGAAGCTAAGTAAGTGTTGTTGACCTGAGAGTCACAGGTCCTGCAGTGCTGCGTCCTTTTCATCAGGTCAGGTCACTCACTAGCTGGCGTGAAAGTGGTAGTTCTGGCCAAGTGCAAATAATGTTGCGTCAACCTGGCTTTAAGAGAGGTCATTAGGGTTTCCGCTTCTTATGTTGCATCTAGATATAATCCGATCTAGGGAGAAGCTTCTGAGAAAGTGAAGACTTACCACCTTATTTATTCAGGGATGAATAGGTATTTAGTATTGAGCTGCCTAAGTAAATGCAATGTAGTCAGTGCTTCTGTAGCCAAAGCAAAACAGAACAAAACACCCCAAAAACCTGCAACAACTCACTAACCCTTTAAAAACAAACAAACAAACAAAAAACTATGGCACTTATTTTTCACATATAGCATTGGTAACTAAGCTCAAATTTTGTGTTGTATGAAATATTTTATACAATATTATATGAAATATTGTATCTGTTCAGCCAGATTTATGTTTAAATTTCACAAACTTTAACTGGAAAGAGAGTATAGTGAACCCCTGAAAAACATTACATCACAAAATATTTTTTGGAAGATTCTCTATACCTAGAAATTACAAGAACAATGGAGTTGTTCTTGGGCATGTGAAGTTGACTGAGTTTAAGACTGGTGCCCATGTAACTGTGGATATATGTATTTATGTGCGTGCATTTGCTTTTCTCTTAGGTTACAATAGAAATTCTCTGGGAATTTACTTTAAACCAATTCTAGTTATAAATTCATAAGGAGTATATATGACATGCTGCTTTAAAAAATGTATCTTAATGAAAAATAGTGTTCATCAAATATATCTATAGGGCTGGGCACGGTGGCTAACGTCTGGAATCCCAGCACTTTGAGAAGCCGACATGGGTAGATGCCTGAGGTCAGGAGTTTGAGACCAGCCTGGCCAACATGGCAAAACCCTGTCTCTATTAAAAATACAAAATTAGCTGGGCGTGGTGGTGGGCACCTGTAATCCCAGCTATTTGGGAGGCTGAGGTGGGAAAATCACTGGAACCTGGGAGGCGGAGGCTGCAGAGAGCCAAGATCGTGCAACTGCCCTCCAGTCTGGGCAACAAGAGTAAAACTGTCTCAATCAACAATAACAACAACAACAAAATATCGATGTATCCCATTTCATTCCCCACAATACAGACCCTTTACTCTCCTGAGATAGTGGAGATGAATATAATACAAACTTGTATTCGTTTACAATTATTGTCCTGGTGATGCTTTCAAAGCTCAAGGAGTCTTTATTGCCCCTCTTTTAGAAAGACTAGTTAGCAAAACATTGAGCAAAGAGACTTGAAATGACACTAGTGAGTATGCTTTGTTTTGTACCACTAGCCTTTCTCCTTGAGATAAAACATGCACATGATTATTCCCTTCAGTTCTGATTTTTAAACTGTGCAGCAAACCCTGGAATTCTTTGGAAATTCTCCCCTAAAGACTTCTGCAGAATTGAATGAGTTTTGCTTTCCTAATCTTAACCTTCCACAATCCTATTCTGTCTTTGTCTTTAACACCTGGCACTCTGATAATCTCTCAGGCTTAAAAAAATTATCTGGCAATTTATTGCTTATTAAATAAATCTAAAATATACTTTCCATGGGTGTTTTACAAATAGAATGATTTCAATTCTTCCTCTACCTCCCCACTTCAAACCAAGGCTGTTGCATTATTCAGGTCTCCCTTGCATATCACTATTTTTTATTCTTTTTTTTTTTTTTTTGGCTTATATGTCTGACTTTGAAGATCTATAGTTCCTTTCAACATTCAAGGTCTTTGGGCCTCTTACCTGTTCACAAGGCTATGTTATTGGAATTAATATTAACCATCAAAGCTTGCTGAATTCCATTGACAGTAGTCATCATGTAGTTCGCTTTGTTTAAATGCTTATTGCCCATATTGTCTTCTGGTTTTCAGTGGCCTTCTATCTGTATGACCAAAGAAGTTATTTGATTAAAAACATAGTTATTCTTCAATGGTGAAATTTCATGTCCCTGAAAAAGCAGAACGAGGATCACTTGTTTACTTTTTTAAAGATCATAGAGGATTGAGCAATGTATTATCATCTGTGATATAATGAAATTTAGAATTAAAAGCAATGCATTACTCTCAAAAAAGAATAATTTATTTTTAAAAAAGACAGGAAAGATGTCAGACTGGTGATATTTCAAAAGATGATAACAGATTCTCAAGTGGATGGGGAAGACGAGATAAGACATTAAGCACTAATTTAATCCCTCACTCTTTTATATGCTCCCTTATTCATTCAATTTACTTTAAATACTTCCTAAAAACTCATGGTAGAAGACATTTTGCTGAGCACTATGGGAACCACAAATATTCAAGAAAAAAGAAAGAAATTAAGAAAAGAAGAGCAGAAGATGAAAGGGAAAACATGGAATGATAATTAACATTTACTGAGTAGACCTCCATTGCTGCTTTTATAAGTATTTTAAATAAACTACTTTGTGCCAGATGTGTTTGTCCTTCAACACCATTAGGCCATTTAATAAAAATGCACACAATACGTTGCTACTGTCATCAGAGTAAGAAGGTGAAGCTGGATGCCATAGTGCTTACATGACTAGGATGTGATAGGATAAGAATTATAACCCTGGATTTTTAGTCTGAAGTCCATGTGCCTTTAGGGTACCTATGATTCTTCCTCCTACCATGTCAAACAAATAAACAATAAACAGAAACTTACACCTTCTTTGCACAAGGCCTTTGAGATTTATCCCTTTAAGCTAGTTCTGCTACTCATAGTTGCAGGTAGCCGAGGGCACTTGAGGTTCTGTATGTTGTAGTTAGAGAGGACAAGTGTTGCTAGGAAAGTAAAACAGGAGGGGCAAAACTAAATTTTGTCAGATCTCCAATTTTGACCAGAGTTAGTTATAAATGTCCCCTTCTCATATTTTTACTCTCTACCTTTGGCTCTGCCTCAAACTGTATTTGGTGAGTCATCTCCTCTCCATCCCACCCATGAACTGAATATTATTGAGTATCAAGTATATGCCAGAAATGGTGCATATGCATTCCTGCAGATTTTACATTAGACAAATGCTTAGGTAATTCTAGTGTCAGACGAAGTATTTCGGTTGCAGGGTCAGAATTAATACAGGAGTGCACAGAGAAGAAGGAATAAAAGTGGAGTCAGTGAAGACCCAGCTTCCTAACCTGCTTTTGGGCAATGTCACTAAAATGTAAACTTGACCCAAATGGTAGAAAAAATATTTTCAAAGAAAAAGCAGAAGCATGGTTCTTTTAGTTTTGCCTTGTGATTGCATTTCTTCATGTATGTGTATCTGGGTTAGAGACGTTGAAATTGCTTCATAAGAGGAAGGAGAAAGAAGGCCTTTGGCCCTGAAAGAATCACTTAGCTCAAGCTTGAATGACTGAAAGAAAGGCCAGGCAAAGTCAATGGCAAAAGGTGATTTTCCAATAAGGGCTGTTTGGAGAATTATGTCTCCTTGCTCTTTCTGTACTTCCCTATTCTCCTTTTTCTGAACTTTCCCAGATCTGTCTTTCTCTTCATTTGTATCATTTTATTTCTTTCACTTTCTATACCATAACAAGTTTTAGACTGAATTGCCCATCAGTTCAAGGAAAGTAAACTTAAAAAAAAAATGATTTACCAGGACAATCAATGTTCTTAACTAGAGTGTTTACTGATACAGTGTGTATGCATGTGTATGCACACAAGTATAACATTTATGGAGTCATGTGAGAGCACAGGACTTAGAGAGAGCCTGATATCAACCTTTTTCCTCTAGTTAAATTGGTTAAGCAGTTTGCTTTCAAGTACGTGCCTTCTTGTCTTAATGCCAGTGTTGATTTTGATCCTTCATTCTACCCAGCCCTCCTATATACTTAATTCCATTCATAAAATGCCTGGCCATCCTCAGAGGCCTAGCTCAGAGACCAGTAAATATTTATTGAAATGATTTGTTGAATGAATAACAGTGCTTACTCTGAGATGAGCTCTCATTCCCTTCTATATGCTTCAAGATTTCACAATAAACAGAGAAACTTTATGGAAAGGAGTAAAAAGGAATAGTTTCCAAATCTGATAGCAGTAGGGCTGCAACATCTGTCACTCATTCCCTCATTTAGTACACAAGTAATTTCACCTGGATATGCCATTCTTCCCCTTTAAAGAATGGCTGCTCATTCTATTCCCCAGTTACTATAAGCCTAGAAGGAATATCTGCCTATTACAAAAGATATTGGACATTTACAAATGTTATCAGCATTTGGGAATAATCTTCAGCACTAGATGAAAGATGAGGTTGAGAAAAGGAAGAAGCAGAAGAGCCACCTTCATTGGGGTGAGATCCTAGGGAATACAGGAAGCCAGTGCTAAATCTGGGAACCTCTTGGATTGTGGTAGACAATAGAGGGTTTCTCTTCTTTCTATAAGAATTTCTTGGTAATACCTTTGGACAAAAGATATATAGAGCTGGATCAGTGAAATGGATGAGACTAATTCTGCATCTCTGATGATGAATTTAGTTTTTGTCTTTGCCCTCTTTTGCCTTCAGCCTTATTTAGACAGGAAGCCCACTGAACCGAGACAGGCATCACCCTCCCACTGTACGGAGCTGGGTGTACTGTCATTGCTATATGAATTGACTTCTTCTTCAGGATAATAACAATATAGATCATTCCTCTCTTCTGGGATGGCAAATCTCATGTTCATTTATAACATTTTGGACAGCCAATTCAGTTTGCATCTTCATATTTAAACACCTTTAAATTTGTAATAATTCTAATAAACAACTAAAGATGGTTGGCATATTTCACATTTGAGACATGGATCTCAAAAATCCCAGGTGGGACTTTCTCTCCTGGTTACTTACTATGTAGTGCAAATATCATCGTGACAATTTGCTGGATGCTTATTCCTTACTTTTACTAATTGGTGGAATTTTGTCTTCATTTTTGAAGGGAGTTTTTCCATTCCCCAAGTTAAATTCCTAGATTCATTGATTGTTCTATCATATATTTATGCATGTATATTAAGATAATGACTAGAGACATTTCTTAAGTTTTGATAATATTTTATATGTATTTGAAACCCTCATACCAACTCCAAATGGTCTACCCATTTCAATTAGATTACAGATTACCCCAAGGAAGGTAGTTTTCTTATATAATTCTGTATAAAAATATTTTTGTGTATAATAATTGCTCTATATTTTTTCTTTATCCAAGTAATGGCTACCACTTTTCTGAACTACCACTAGCATTTTAAATCATAGAACATTCTTAACATATCTCTGTGTATTCATGAAGTCAAAACAATCATTTGAAGTAAAAAGGCCTATGAACAATGATTTGATATCAAGTAGGCAAAAACAACTTCTCATGCTATTTTACTGAATTGGAATCATGATTTCAGTAATACATAGTGTTTGTATATAAATATCCTGAAGTTCCCAGCTGGAAAACAAGTCACAAACTATTCTTTATAAAACATCAGGCTACCTAGGGACCATTTTGTAAGTGTATACATCACCCAAAACAATCAGTTTTTAGAAGAAAAAGAAAACATTACTCTGATTTGTATATAACAACATATGTGAGAAATTGATATGACTTTTTTATTTCTTGCTTTGTTAAATAGATTGTATGCTTAAAGCATCTATATATATTTACTATTTTATAGTGAATATATATTTATATATTTACTGTTATAAAGCATTTAAATAGGTTCATGATATTCCAAAATGATTATGCAGTTTCCCCCTATTTCTAACACTAAGAGACAGCATGGATCAGCGGAACAAAGGTAAAAGTATCCTTTCTCACTCTCATCAGAAAAGATGAGATGATTTGAGGCACATCAGAGAAACTGCTGGATATATCATTAAAGAGATAAAATGTAGAGTGTTTTGAATATGAAATAGGAATCTGGCTTTGGTTTCAAAATTTCCCAATCTGAACCCTGCCAGGTGACAAACAATAGCAAACTCCTTAATTTATGCTCCTCCGTGTATGTTCAACTCCTATTGCAGCTCAGCTGCTCAACACCAAAGGCACAGTTGATGACCTGGGCTGCCTCTGTATTGCCGTGAAGTCTCAGCATTATAAAGTGACAACTGTCATTTTAGATTCTCACCAGGGAGAGTAAGAAGAAATTAATATATGTCAATTCCAATGTTTTCCCTTGTTTTATTGTTATTATAAACCATTCTGTGGAAAGGAATAGTACAGTCACCACAGGTTCATCAAACTTGAAGCTAAAGGTTAAATAAATTTCTCATAGTGAGCTCATTCAGAGGGAGAAGACACACACAGTTCTATATAAAACACAGATTAATCAGCATTGACCGGATACCTAGCTTTATTTGGCATCTCAGAGTTTGTGATTAGAATATTGAAAGCCATATATCCATTTATTAAAAGTAGTAGGAGAAAGCATTTATATTTCTATCTATCTACTGGTTGGGTATGGTGGCTTACGCCTGTCATCCTAGCACTTTGGGAGGCCGAGGTGGGTGAGTCGCTTGAGGTCAGGAGTTCAAAACAAGCCTGGCCCACATGGTGAAACCCTATCTCTACTAAAAAAACAAAAAAAAAATTAATGGGACATGTTGGTGGGCACCTGTAATCCCACCTACGTGGGAAGCTGAGGCAGGAGAATCACCTGAACCTGGGAGGCAGAGGTTGCAGTGAGCCAAGATACTGCACCACAGCACTCCAGCCTAGGTGACAGAACAAGACCCTGTCAAAAAAAAGAAAAAAAAAAAGATCTCATAGCTGTAGTTGTGTGGCATTAGTTTTGAGGCCTCTGTTCTGTTCCATTGACCTATATATCTGTTTTGGTACGAGAACCATGCTGTTTTGGTTGCTGTAACCTTGTAGTATAGTTTGAAGTCAGGCAGCATGATTCCTCCAGCTTTGTTCTTTTTGCTTAGGATTGTCTTGGCTATACAGGCTCTTTTTTGGTTTCATATGAAATTTAAAGTAGATTTTTCTAATTCTGTGAAGAAAGTCAGTAGTAACTTGATGGGAATAGCATTGAATATATAAATTACTTTGGGTAGTATGGTCATTTTCAGGATATTGATTCTTTCTACCCATAAGCATGAAATGTTTTTCCATTTGTTTGTGTCCTCTCTTATTTACTTGAGCAGTGGTTTGTAGTTCTCCTTGAAGAGGTCCTTCACCTACCTTGTAAGTTGTATTCTTAGGTATTTAATTCTCTTTGTAGCAATTGTGAATGGGAGTTCACTCGTGATCTGGCTCTCTATTTGACTATTATTGTTGTATAAGAATGCTTGTGATTTTTGCACACTGATTTTTGTATCCTGAGACTTTGCTGAAGTTGCTTATCCACTTAAGGATATTTTGGGCTGAGACAATGGCGTTTTCTAAATATACAATCATGTCATCTTCTAACAGAGACAATTTGACTTCCTCTCTTCCTATTTGAATATTCTTTATTTCTTTCTCTTGCCTGATTGCCCTGGCCAGAACTTACAATACTATGTTGAATAGAATGGTTAGAGAAGGCATCCTTGTCTTGTGCCAGTTTTCAAAGTGAATGCTTCCAGCTTTTGCCCTTTCAGTATGATGCTGGCTGTTGGCTTTGTCATAATCTTTGACATACCTGACAAAAACAAGCAATGGGGAAGAGATTCCATGTTTAATAACTGGTGTTGAGAAAACTAGCTAGCCATATACAGAAAATTGAAATTGGACCCCTTCCTTACACCTTATACAAAAATCAACGCAAGAGGGATTGAAGAGTTAAACATAAAACCTAAAACCATAAAAACCAGAGAAGAAAACCTAGGCAATACCATTCAGGACATAGGCATGGGCAAAGACTTCTTGACTAAAACACCAAAAGCAATGGCAAGAAAAGTCAAAATAGACAAACGAGATCTAATTAAACTAAAGAGCTTCTGCATAGCAAAAGAAAATTTCATCCGAGTTAACAGACAATCTACAGAATGGAAAAACATTTTTGCAGTCTACCCATCTGACAAAGAGCTAATATACAAAATTTACAAGGAACTTGAACAAATTTACCATAAAAAAAAACAACATCAAAAAGTGGGCAAAGCATATGAACAGACACATACTTCTTTGAGACACATCTCAAAAGAAGACATTTATATGTCCAACAAACATATGAAAAAAGGCTCCTCACCACTGGTCATTAGAGAAATGCAAATCAAAACCACAATAAGACATCATCTCATGCCAGTTAGAATGCAATCATTAAAAAGTCAGAAAACAACAGATGCTGGAGAGGGTATGGAGAAATAGGAACGCTTTTACACTGTTGGTGGAAGTGTACATTAGTTCAGCTGTTGTGGAAGACAGTGTGGCAATTCCTCAAGGATCTAGAACCAGAAATACCACTTGACCCAGCAATCCCATTACTGGGTATATATCGAAAGTAGTACAAATCATTCTACTATAAAGACACATGCACACGTATGTTTATTGCAACACTGTTTACAATAGCGAAGACTTAGAACCAACCCAAGTGCCCATCAATGATAGACTGGACAAAGAGAATGTGGCACATATACACCATGAAATACTATGCAGCCATGAAAAAGGATGAATTTATGTCCTTCGCAGGGACATGGATGAAGTTGGAAACCATCATTCTTAGCAAATTAGCACAGAAAAAAAAAGCCAAACATTGCATGTTCTCACTTATAAGTGGGAGTCGAATACTGAGAACACATGGACACTGAAAGGGGAACATCACACACCAGGGCCTGTTGGGGGGTGGGGTCAAGGGAAGGGATAGCATTAGGAGAAATACCTAATGTAGATGACTGGTTGATGGGTGCAGCAAACCACCATGGCATGTGTATACCTATGTAACAAACTCACACATTCTGAACATGTAACCCCAAAGTTAAACTATTAAAAAAAAATAGTTTCCAGTGTTATTAGCTAACACTTACTGAGGATTAACCATGTGCTGGGACTACTCACCAGGCAAGAGCCTCATGCAGTGATTGCTTTAATGAGCCCCTTTCAAGGGTATAAGAGGCTAAATAACCTACGCAGACCTCAAAGCTAGGAGCAGATGGATCCCAAAGCCTGAATCCTTATCTCTTGCGGGCGTTGGGCTTATTTCGCATTAAATATTCAGATTCCCATTATTAGCATTCTAAGTATTCTACCTCTTCCCCTTCCACTTTTATATTGGGATTTCATTCTTCAATAAGACTTCTATGATAATTGTACTCTTTTTGCTTTCATCTTACACTAACCTGTGTGATGCTCATACCAGAATTTTTACTGCTGTTTAGAAAGATAAGCATAAGAAATGTGTTCACATGGTCAAATTAAAAAAAAAAATTCTATCTATCTATCTATTGAATGAAGTACATACCATAGAACTATCAAACATGCTAAAGGCTTTATAACTTTTCATGAATGGTTATTTTTGAGAGATGCTAATGAAAATTATCACCTCTACTGTCCTAATGTCATATTCAAAATGTCTGAATTTGGAAACATGAATTGATAGAATGATATTTTTGGAAGAAATGTAACAGATTATTTACCTCAATTTTCTCTTTTTTTACCTACAGAAAAGAATGGCTGCTAGAGTTCATGGATCTGGCGAGGAAAAGAGGGGGAGCTGGAGCTAGTATTCGCTATTTCTTAGTCAGCTTTCCTTTTCTTGTAATTAAGAGAGATTCCTACACTAACCCCAGCATGGTTATGACCTCAGGTGCTCACTTAAAAGGGAAGCACCTTGTGTTACTACTCATTAGAATTGTAATGTAAAATAAATTTGCAGATATTTTCAATAATGACAACTGGCTAACAAACAGGCCTCTGAGGGATCAGGATGTTGAATGGACATCTGGATCATTATGGTGCTAGAAGGAATGAAGGCATACATATTTTTGCTTTCATTCTAGATGCAAGGAGAACATACTGATTAGTGAACTCTTATACTTTCAGTATGGCACACAACTGCAGTGTGCATGCTTATTTGTGTGCAGATGTGTATTTTTTGACCAACACAAAAGAACAAAGTACTACATTTATTTCACTTATGTGCATATTACATGTATTTGCTTAGCCTTTAATATTCCTTTGAAAACAGGATTCACATCTTTTGCATCATACTGAACCAACCAGAGGCAAATAAATCAGGCTACTGGTTTGGGAGAGATTGTCTAAAATTAAATTCTTTGACCTTTCCCATTGGTTTATTTCTCATGTTATCCTGCTTCCATCCCAATCAATGTGTATCTGTATAAAAAGTAAATTAATTCAGCTTTTCTCAGCTTGATCACAGTCCCTAAAGGCCATGTAAGGACTGCCTGAGTGAAATAATTAGCAAAGTCAGTAAGGGACATATCTGGGACCCAGGCTTTGAAGCTAAGAATCTTTTAAAAATGAACAAATACTATACTGTGTGAAAAAGTGGTTCTAACTTAACTCAGTTCAAGCTGTAGATGGCATCAGGTAGTAAAATCAAGAGAGAGAAAACCTCCAGAGTATCTCAATTCTGGCTACTTAATGGTTCTTCATGGGTTAATTACAAATCTCCACCCTTGTTCAAGCTAATCACAGTGCCTCTGGTTTGTGTGCAAAATGAAGAGAACAACCCAATCCTATAGACTGAAGATTTATACCCCCATGTTAAATAAAGTGGATGTTCCTTTTAAAGCTGAACCTTGTTTGGGGAAGTCCTCATTTGGAAATCCATATGCCATCTCCTGAGACAAGATTCCAGGGGTGTTTTTCCGTTGAAGAGCCCACTGTCCTCAATACATTATTCCTTTCAAAGCTCACTTTCTGCTCCTGCCACTTTCTACCCAGGAATAATGCATACCCTTTTTGACCCATAGTTTCTCATGTGTAAAACAAAATCACTCTAAAGATTAAATGAGGTGAAAGTAAAAATGCTTAGCACAAAAGAGCCTAAGATAGGGCAATGAGTATAATTTGTTATGGAGTAATTTCCCTTTCCGCATAGCTGCTACCACTCATTCATTCCATATGGGCTTCTCTCTGCTCATTTCAGCTGACAGGGGTGATGCTTCCTTCTTCCCTCTTGTCTTTTTTGCTGTCCCAAGAATATACCCAGGGGCTCTTTTCATGTAAATCCAATTATAGCAACTTCCTAATGAGAAAATATTTTAGGAGGTAAAAATTATCAACAAATCTGGGGACCCACCAATTTTATAAGTTTTTAGAACTATTATTACCAGATCTATTACTTTCTGACATTTAAAAAAATATCATATCATGCCTAACCACCATTTTTCTGTGATAACAAAACCATTTTGAATGGGAATCTGCTTTTAAACTCTTCGGCGTAATACACAGTCGAGGTTTTGTCATGGCCAGTTATTTCTTGGAATATAGCATATTCTACTGATCCTCTACCTTTAGCATCACAGAAATTTCATCAGGCATTTGTAGGCTAATCTTGACAATCAAAGCCTAAGCTCAACTGAGCAGTTCTCTTTTAGGGCAACCCCAAATACCACCAGCCTCACCTCAGAGCACTTCCCTGTTCCATAGGAGAATGTGTTCCTTTGTCCTTTGTTACATCCTTTTCCCATTTCAGACAAAAGGTCCTGGTCATTTTTGCAAGATCTACTATGAAACATGACTGGAGAAGAAAACATCTTTGGAGGGCAATAGGCAATACCCTGATTCTTTCACCTGAAGGTCAGGAGCTGGAACTTGCACTACAGACAGCAAGAAAAACATTGACATTAGACTGTAGCAGCTCTCGTTTATCTTCCTTCAACTAGTTAGTATTAATCTAAAGTTTCAGGAGCTGAGAGACTGGCCAAGTAAAAGGAGAGGTCTGGATGGGGTAGGTGAGTGGTCAGTGGGCAGCCCAGCCTGGCTTCCTGATGGCCCTGAGCAGGTGGTTGCCTACTCTGCCTATCCAGAGCTTACTTCTTTCCAAATAAAGAATCCAAAGCAACTTCTTCCTTCAAGAGTTCAGCCTTAAGTGAGTGTGTTCACTCCTCATTTGCCTTTGTAATCTGCCTTTCATGAGATTTCCTGTCACTCGGCAGAGTTCTGGGACTGATTTGCCTTTATTTCTTAGAAGCAATCAGCATGTTTCCCTGCAGCTCAGCAGAAGTGCAAACCTGCTGCCTTTGACTTTTGAACTGGAAACCAGGCTTTCATGGAGGTCCTAGGGTGAGCTATGCACTCAGCATGTCCCTGGGAAGATTACAGAGTCTGGAGATGACACCATTGATAGGGCTGACGATGTTAGCAAGGGGCAGAGATTTCTTGGCCCAGGGAGTCAATACAACACATTTGAAGTTTTCAACCTATGCAAACATTGATATTGCATTAATAAGAGAACATTGTGATGGGGAAAATACAGACAGAAACCTAAAGTTTTGCTGAAGTATATTTTCCTACAACTAGTTAATTAAGAGTGGAAAGAACACTCTGAAGTGTTTGAGTTCATATACCTGCAATTATTCACCTTAACTTTATAATATGTCAGACAAGAAAATGATGTATTAGAGAAATTCTATAAAAAAAGTAATTTGAATGATTTGAATGTACTTTAAATCTTTTAAAACAACACTCACAATATTTGAAATTCTACATTTACAAATTGGACTTTAGTTGACTAACATCAGTGTGTTTGTTTAATTCACACTCTCCCTGTGGCCTAAGAATAAATGTCCCATGAGGACAAGGATGGCATCTGGCTTGTTCTCTTTATGTGGCCTGGAACTGAAGCTCTGAGACAGTAATCAGAAAATGGGAGAGTTTGGGTAGAATAGATGAGAGGTGCCACGCAGCCACCAAGAGCTCTGGAGTTGCCTCATGAGGTATTGTCTGCCTTGCTTGCTTCCTTACAAACAGAAATTAATACACCTTATCTTACTACTTCTGAGAGATTGCAGCCTAGATCATGGAAGGGGCTCAGTAAATTCATATTCCCTGAATGAATAGCTACATGAGTGAAATGGCACTTTGTATAGAGGGAAGCTCCGCAACCACTGAGCTAAGCCCTTCACTCCTACTCACCAGGGAAGCTGCTCCTCAGCAGCAGTGCAGTTTCTTCACTCCTGGGACACTGTTGTCCATACCTCTGTTTCTGAGTCCTTCTTCTGCCCACCGGGTGAGTTTTCTTAGAGATTATTAACAGCTTTACCTGCTTCCTGTCATCTAAGATCAAAGTCTTACTTACAAAGGTCTGAAATCAGCTCAGATATGTAAGCAGGAATGCAAGTCACTTTGTTTCTTCTCACGTGGGTTTTTATCTTCTTTTTCCTTCTCTTCTCCTCCTCCTCCTTCTTCTGTGAGACAAGGTCTCATTCTGTTTCTCAGGCTGCAGTGCAAACATAACTAATGGCAGCCTTTACCTCCTGGTCTCAAGCAACCCTCCCACCTCAGCCTCCTGAGTAGCTGTGACTACAGACGTGTCACCACACACAACTGTTTTTTTTTTTTTACTTATTTTTTTATTTTTATTTTTTTGTAGAGACAGGGTCTCACCATGTTGCCCTGGCTGATTTCAAACTCCTGGCCTGAAGTGATTCTCTCATCTCAGCATCCTAAAGTGCTGGGATTACAGGTATGAACCACCAGGTATGGCCTCTCACATAGGTATTTTATCCTTGGATTTTCTCATGAACCTTCCTGTCTCTCTACAGCTTGGTCTTAGGTATCAGTGGTCTGCGATCGCCATTATTTTGCAGTTCTTAGGCAATCTTATCAAAGTCAGGTAATATATTACAAATCAGTAAAAATCAAGAAGATGGTGCTGATTGCTCCTCTGAGCCTTTGGAGATCCAGTGAAAATCACTGATCTTCTATAAACCACTTTGTTTCTCAATTTAAACTTTCCCTTTCCTACCTCTTAAATTCAGAGTAGTAAGGATGGTGTTCTTGACCAAAAACAAACAAACAAAAAGCAAAAGCAAACAATGCCAAAAAGCAATCTTCAAACAATCACCAGTTTCTGAAATAATATCCAATTCATCAAAGTAATCATTCAGTTCTAAAATTTTGAAATCTTTCAACTTTTCTCATCTCCTACTATCCCGGTATGTTGAACCATCAGTATATCTTGGATATATTCTGTAGCAAATTCTGTATTGCTTTCTCCACATCTTCTCTGACTTTGAGTCTATACTCAGTCTTCAGCCAAGACATCTAGATATCACGAGGAGGATTATATCACTTCTCTCCTGCCATGCTGTTGTAGCTGTCTCTCTGATTTAACATTCACCTACTTTTCCCTTCCTTTGCTGTACCCCAGCCACACTTGTTTCCAGCATTCCTTAGAACAAAATAATTTCTCTTCCACTCTAAGGCTTTCGCACACATTCAACCATAAACAAAAAGCACTAGTACTCTATTTATCCATCTGATGCCTTGCATTCTTCTTTGAGATCTCATGAATTGCAGCAGAAAAACTATTTCTATTGTTTTGCCTTCCTGGACAAATTTTACCTGTATTCATATGTACTCCTCCAACTCTTTATTTATTTCTTATCACTGCACTGTTTTTGTCATGGTATTTCTCACAAACTGTACTTATTTTACTTATATATTGTCATCTTCACCAGAAGTAAACTCAATGAGGAAGAAACATTTGATTGTTAAGCATTGCATGGCCCACACATAGCACTGTGACTACCACGTTGGTGTTTAATAAACATTTGTTGAATGAAGAAATGGACGAATGGATGAATAAACTTAAAATCTAGTTATTTTATGGATAGTCATGTGGTTTCCCTGTAATCTGCACCATTCAATTTTAAATCTCATAAAACAGTGTAACATTTTATAACCTGGTTCTGGAAGAATTCCCACATTCCTCTATTAATCTAACTGAAACATCTCTCTTATGAAACATCAAGCTTTTCAAATCCTTTTAACTTTTTTTGTAGTTCTGAATACTTTGTGTATATGGCTTGACAAATATATGAAGTATACTTTTGCCTACATTTAATTATTTAAGGGATATTAAGGTCTCCTCTTTTAGGGGATACATTGCTTAATATTACACTTCTAGAGAAAGGACAGTGATAAAAATGGAAAAAGAATTACTCATTTCTTTTTCAACAATTTTGTGTGTGTGCCAAATAACACTGGAGCCTCTGGTTCTTTTCATAGGAGATGCAACATGTATTACAATCTTTCACTGAAAAGGAAAAGAAATGTTGTGTATTTGATGAAATACCAATTTGTACTGCCTTTCATTGTCATTAATATAGCAGATATAGATAGAACCAATCATTCCATTTGTAAAGAGGAAGAAGGGAGGGGAGGATGAGGAGGAGGAAGAGAAGGGTGGCTTTTCTGCTGCCATTCCTTCTTTTTATTCAGTCACTATATTCCTTTCCTGCACTTTTGCTTTTCCTAGCTTTTCATTTGACAATTTCATCTCATGAAAACCTTGCTCTCAAAGAGCACTGAGGTAGAATTCCATGACTTTGACATTTGGAGGAGCTGAGTTGGAACATTATTTGTACCACTTACCAGCTTTAGACAGTTTTGTTTTCTATAAAATGCTCTCATTAACATCAATCTTCTCATATCATTGGGTCAATTAAATGAGATATTGAATGAGCAGCAAGTCTAATAAACCTCAATACAAATTTACCTATTTTTATTGATAGATATTTCAATGTGAGATCCAACTATCAGAAAGCATTTTTCACCAAATAACTGATGTTAAATTTTAAATATCAGGCATCGCTATGAAAAGATGTTGGGGTGGAAGTGAGGGAGCTTAGTTGGGTACTTCACTTGTTCTCTAGGCCTTTCAAGATCTTCTTAGTTATTTCTATACATTCTCTAGACATAACTTCATCCTAACTGTATGTGCATAATTAAGCCTAGAGCAGTTTGTTTTGCCAATTTGGTCATTCATAGATAAAAGGTAGTTAATACGATAAACTCTTACCTAAGACGTCACATATTTACATAAATGGATGGACCAGAGTTGACTACCAACCACAGATTTTACCTGCCACGTTCATTAATTTTGAAGTTCATGCTGGAATTATAGAGATTCTTTGCTCAAAAGCAGGAGACCATGTATACAATTGTTTATGGGTGATAGCCCCAGTTTATGCTCTTTGTTTCCTATATTCCTTTGGGCAGGGATAGAATAAAAATGACAGTACAGGATGGGCCATGCTGCCATTCATTTACAGTATTTAACTGAAGGTGCTGTCTTTGTACTTTATCTGTTATTCTCGGCCCCTAGGGACACTGGGCAGTATGAGGTTCTAAGTCACAATTCCATTCACTAAGTGTGTGCTGGAGCTTGTAATAAGTTTGTCTAAAGCCTTTCACACCTCTGCTTTCCATAGAAGATTCATTTACCTTTCTGAAACAGAACAGAGCTGTTTTTAGATTTCCCTGATTTCCACAGACAAGTCACTCCTGGGAGCCTGCTGCAGAAAATGTTCACTAAGGCACATTCTTAGCTGACTAGCTGATGGGTGAATAGGGAAAAGCAGCTAGAAAGCCCATGTCCTGTATGCCTCATCCCAGCCTCAGAGTTATTAATTGTACATCACAGCATTCTCTTGCCTCTAAATACATGTCTAACTCCTTTATTAAAACTTCATACTAATTGCTTCCATTGCATCCCTCAATGGGTTGATTCCACATGCAATGTATTAATTACTCTCTCTGCAAAGACTCTAACATAAATTCCTCTGGTGCCTGTCCCTTATTGCTTCTTAAAATTGTGTCCCTTCTTTCCCTTTCTTGATGATAACTTATTCTAGTTGCTTTCCCTCCTGCTCTGCCTTCATCTTGACATAGCAATTATATTGGTAGGGGAGATTTTCAGCAAAGTATTGCCAAAAGTGAATCCATATCTTTGCATATATTCCTTTTTATTTCAGCAAACCCTAAGGTCTGCTGAACATTTTTTGATGGGCTACTGCCTTTCCAGATCTTTGAAAGCTTGTAGACATAAATGGCTAAGATCAGAATCTTTAGTCATCATAATTGGTCACAGCTAACTTCCAGTATTAATGAAAGAGTGAAAGGCTAGGGCTATTGCCTTACGAAGGAAGAAAGAGTATGAAGAAAAAATGGAAAACAGATGAGAAAAAGGAGAACACTTTCTGGTGATTAATGTTTCATAGGTTTTACTCTTGAAAGGCAAGAAGCAGTCATTGAAACCCCTTGGATTGATTACAGCTGACCATATATTCTGCCCATGGTAATAATGTGCATCACTGTGTATAAAATTAGAAAGAGCTCAGCTCTAGCAACAGAGCATCAAACAAATGATCAGCTTTTTGCAATTATTTAATTCCTTTGCACTCAAGAAGAAACACAGTATTTGACTTATTTCAAAAATACATAGTTACCCTAATGACCCAAACTGAATGTTTACCTTGATCACATATAAATAATTTTAGAAAATTGAGGGTGTAACCGCCCAATGGGTTTACCTTGCCTGCTGCCTGGACAGGACCAATTTATCAAGACAGGTGAATTGTGACGGAAAAAGAGTAATTCACACAGAGCAGGCTCTGCAGGATACCAGAGTTTTATTATTACTCAAATCAGTCTCCCCAAGTATTTAGGGATCAGAGTTTTTAAAGATAATTTGGTGGGTAGGGGCTTAGGAAGTGGGAAGTGCTGGTTGGTCAGGTTGGAGATGGAATCACAGCGGGTGGAAGTTAGCTTTTCTTAATGTCTTCTGTTCCTGGGTGTGATGGCAGAACCAGTTGGGTCAGACTACTGGTCTGGGTATTGTCAGCTGATCCATTGAGTGCAGGGTCTGCAAAATGTGTCAAGCACTGATCTTAGGTTCTACAATAGTGATGTTACTCCCAGGAGCAAATTTGGGGCGGTCCAGGCTGCACGGTCCCCAAACCACAATATCCTATCTTGTAGTTAATTTGTTAGTCCTACTAAGGCAGACTGGTTCCCAGGCAAGAAAATGTTTTTCGAGAAAAGGCTATTACCCATTTTGTTTCAGATGTTAAACTACAAACTAAATTTCTTCCCAAGACTAGTTCAGCCAACACCCAGGAATGAACAAAGACAGTTTAGAGGTGAGAAGGAAGATATGGTCGGTTTGGTCTGATTTCTTTCACTGATATAATTTCCTCAGTTATAATTTTGCAAAGGTGGTTTCATGGGACAAATATGACTTTCTGTTCAAACTGTTGATGTGGTTTGGAAATGTAACACAATTTTTGACATCTGGAAATTTATAATGTTTAGAAGACCACAATTGTGAAGTCTTGATTGCATATTTTTCCTTGTAATACAGGTTGAGCTATAAATACCATTTCCTGTAAAAACTAACACAGTATGGTCTGGATGTAACCAATAGTCCAGAGGGTAATCTAGTCAGATTAGCATGAGAGAATGAAAAATACTTACTATTCCTATTGACTTTGGAACCGTATAAAATATCAAAATCTATCACAGTACATGATTGGAATGAACAGAGGATATAAATCAAACAACTTCAAGCTTCAAGAAAAATATGGCATTTAAAAACTGAGGATGTATGAAGGCACTAGGTGGAAATCAGAACCCATGGTTCTATCCCTTATTTAACCTGATACCTTTAAGAGTCTATTTCATAATCTGTAAAATAAGAACATTGCCTGCCTTACCTACATTTTAAGGATCCATTATTTGATGATCATAAAGCTTTAACACTAGGGAAATAAGTAATTATCATTGGCATTGGTCAAATTAGCCATTGTCTAATTGCAAACTAATCTTATATTTATATGTTACTTTTTTCTTCTTTATTCCAAAAATATAGCTGCAAATTGTTTAGTTTCAGGCACCCATTGTTTGATTCTATTCTGATTTTATTCTATTCCACTTCCTTCGTTCTATTCTATTCTATTCTATTCTACTTTATAGTATTTCTTTGATGAATTAGCTAAACTTATTTAGTGTCTGAAACCTATAAATTAATTCTGAGAAGGCCAGAAGACATTTGGAAGTATCATGGAGCTCACATTTAATTACACAGAGATAGTTATTCTCTATGTATTCTGTGAAATAACTAGATGTCTAAAATACCTCTCCATAGATTTGCATCTCAAAACATGGGGCTGATTTGAAGGAATGCTTCATAAGAACTGGGGGCTGGAAATGGGATCACCATTGCTTTATTGATGTTATGTGCCTGAGGCAACCTTCTAGAGAGCTTTTCTGTGTTGTATTTCACTATTATAACTCCATCATGGTCAATTAGCAAGACAGACTCCTGGCTTTTAGGCTTGAAAATGAAGCTTCTTGATTATTTATGTTTCTAAGATGCTATTGAGTAATTCAGCTTAGTAAAGATCTTCGATGTGTTCCATCATGATGACTGTAAATCCAGGTGTTAATACTCTCGGATGGCCCATCATCTCACTGGAGATACCTAATAAAGCAGCCATTAACCGACGGTATATGGCGATGTAAACTATACTGCTAGCTGAACTTCCCATTACCAAGAGTACCACTGTGGAGGTGGAGGAGATTATCTAAGTAGGGACTAGCCATGATCATAAAGAAACCTCAGAAACAAAGATGTTTCCTTTACCCAGGGAAGTGTGTATGCATAAGGAATCAGGCCTGAAAGGTAGATACAAAGGAAAAATTTGATCTATCAAACTATAAAATTAGAAGCATAAATTACTTTCACACTGCAGGCATTAAGCAGGTGTGGAATGCAGCAGTTTCTATAGATGCTGGTTTGCCCCAGAGGGTATTCAGTTATTTTCCCTTTGGCAAATCTAACATCACAGAGGACTGAAAAATCAGACTCTGGAAGCAAAGGAAGCTTGTGCTTTCACCTATAAGGACATCAAGAAAAACCTCTAGTATTATGAATATTTGGGTCAAAAGTTGTCATTTAGTTTTATGCTTTTGGAGAATGGGGAGAAATAAAGAATCCCGGTGTACTAAACAAAATGGCATGTGGGGTATTCAAATAACAAACAAAGGCTACGTGTGTCCCTGCAATGATAGACTCTAGTCTTGGGTCCTCCATTTACTTGCTGTTTGGGATTTGTTACTTCACTCTGGGTCTCAGTTTCTTCTCAGTTGAGAAAAACTGAGATCAAACTAAATTGAGATTGACAAGGACAAGGCTTATATGCTATCATTGCCTCATCCCATATCAGGGCAGACATTATTTCTTATTTTTTTTAATCTTCGAAACACAGGAGTGGCATCACAGTCCTCTACACATTGCTTCACAGAGCTGCTGCTTGCCACACGAGCAGAATTGGAATATGGGGGAAATTATTTTGGCTCTAATTATAGAACTATGTGATCTGACTCTGTGGTCTTTTCAGTTGCCAGTCTTTGTGATTAGCAAAGTTATTCAATCTTGTACCCACATGGAATTAGAGGGCATTTATCACATTATTAGAGTCATGCAGGCACTTTCTCTTCTTCCTCTTCTTTTCCTTCTTCATCTTTCCTTCCCTTTAAATAACTTCTTATGTTATTGAATTCAGCGTACCAAAATCTCTAACTCAGAAAAAAAGAGAATTATTTTAATTTAGCCTATGAAAGACACTGTTACTTTGAACTTGATAGCCTGAAATATTTGAATATGGCCCATCATTAGGTGGCTTTTCTACACTCTTAACCATCAAGAGTGACAGACCAGAACTGAGCTAAACACTGTCAGAAATTGAAAATGTAACCTGAAAGCATGGCTGTGCCTACAGGAGTTTATAATCTAACAGAGGAGCGAAAAATACATACAAAACACCCCCAAGGAAACATAAAGTACTATAACAATATACAATCTTTAAAATAGCATCTATCCTGCAAACTGTTGACAGATTAATCTTCCCCAAGCACTGCTTTTATCATATCCTCTGCCTCTCAACAACCTTCACAGCCTTATTTCTTATTATATTAAGTCCAAACTCCTCTGCTCTTTTTCAAGACATCCTTAATAGGGCTTCACCTGATTTATTCAAATTTATGTCCTACTGTTTCTCCGTCAGCCAGAATGTCTCCAGATCCTTGGTCATAGTGACTTTCCCAGTTCCTTTGTAGAAAGGATAGTTTCAACCCCATCTCACCTCTCAGCTCTTGGGAATATTACCCATAATTAAATGCATACATTAAAAAATAAAATAAAGGTAAAATCTGACTTCACATTTGAAGCTATTGCTTAATGGTCATATTAATTTTTTTTATTTATCTGAACACCAACATAGTGTCTATAGCTTTTAAATGTTTATTTTGGGGACATTTTCCTCATTATTTCAGTGACTGTGAACTGAAAGTCACCAGTCTCCCTAAGCCTGGTTGCCTGAATGATAAAGTGGAGAGAGGCCTCACAGAATTACTGTTATGGATAGAGATGGTATTTTTAAAATACTGAGAATATGGCTTGACTAGTTAGTATTGAATAAACAGCTTTAAAAACTACAAAAACAGAAACGTAGAATAACATTAATATGAAAGTTATTTTTACTTACTGTCTTCAGTTTTGACACATGATGAAGATTTTACATTGTGTGTGTGTGTGTGTGTGTGTGTGTGTGTGCACTCCCACACATGGTTTCACATTGTCTATCAGAGATACTTAATAAATATTTGGTAATTGGTCAAAGTTTAAGTTCAAGTTTGAATTTAGAGGCATCGTTAATATAGTGGCTCTACTCTGGAAGATTCCTGAGTTCACAGTCTAGCTCTTACCCTCAGCTACTGTGAGGCCTTTGGCAAGTAACTTCAACTCTGTGTCCTGGTTTTCTCATCTATAAAATAAGGACAATTATATCTATTTTTCAAGGTTGTTATGAGGATTATGTGAGTTAAAATCTATAGAGTTAATATCTTTAATATAGCAAATATGTGCTTCGAATGGTGATCAGTAAATAGCAAGTTCTATATCAATATTAATTAAATACATTTCTAAGTATATACAACTTTCTTTGACCAGCCTTCCAACTCTTACATCTTTTATGACTCCCTCCTTTATCTCATAATTAAAATATAAGTATCTTACATTTCATATTTAACTTTTGATAATTCTAATAAATATGTGATATAGTTCAACTAGGTTTGGAAACAGGAAAAAATGTACAGCATATTTTTTGCAGAGCATTTTCCAAAATTACGGAGTTAAATTATCAACTTGTATGGCACTGTGGGGCAAAATACATTGGCCTTCACTTGTGTGTAAATTTACCTCAGATAATAAAGATTTACTGAAAAAAACTTGAGAAAGAAAGGTAGAAGAGTAAAACATTCCAGCAGATACTATCCAAGGCTGTGTGGGACCTAGAACATTTACAATCCTTAGGGATGGAAGTAATTGCTAGCATTTTTTTTTTTTTTTTTTTTTTTTGGTTAACTGTAGAGATCAGATGGAATCTCCTGTGACTCCACCACAAGACTAAGAATAGCCCCTCAGCAAAGTTTTTCAGTGACCTCGCAATAATGCTGTCCACTATAGTCATTGAATGTTCTCTCTTTCTACTAATACCACTTCTCTGGTTATCAGCACTGAATTCACTTTTCTTCTTTTTCCTTCTAGCAATTTCTTACTCATGGTTCTACTTGATACCTTTTCTCTCTGCATTGCATTGACTATGCCATGCTGCTGTATTGATCCTTCTCTCTGTGTCCTGCATTCACATATTCCAACAAATAACTGACCAAAGACTTGATTGCATGAGCAGTCACCACCATAAAATGCCCTTGTGGGCAGTGCTTTAATGTCTAGTTACCTCGTGAGCTGTTGGACAATTTGATTTGCTTATCAAATAAAAGTTTTCTTCTGTTTAGTGACTTTTCATCTCTTTTCCATCAACTGTGCCCAGAGAGGCAGAGACACAGGTTATAACCCATTCTAATTGTGAGTAAGGGGCCTTTCACAAAAAGTCTGTGGACTTAGCAAGCACTCAGAGTAGCACAGACTTCTCTTCAATGTAGTTAGTCCATCAACTTCTGATGAGAAAGTAGGTCATTAACAGGATAAGACTTATGAGTTAGGGACACAAGGAACTCTTGCATATCCTAGAGAGAGAGTTGGCCTTCAGTACATGGGGATTCACACACTCATGGAAGTAGCTCTTTGTAGAAGAAAGCAGGCAATTTTAGGATAACATGATGGATAGTTAAACTCTCATGGCTGTTAAAAATTCTAGGCATTCGAGGCATTAAAGAGGAGTTACAGAAAGCAGCTTAAACTTGGTCGCCAAGGCCCATGCTCCTCCACACTTCCTTTTTCACATATCTTTTTATATTTTTCCATGCTCTGGAACTTTTTAAATTTCTTTTTTCACTGTAGTTCTTAGAATGAGTATTCTTAATTTTTTTTTTTTAAAAAAAGCTATATTTTGTTTTCACAGCCAGGTACTAGGCCAATGAGTTTAGACATTAAACACTTATTGACTTCCTCCCCAAATTCGAAATATGGTCAGCATGTTAAAATATCCTTGAGAGAAAGAGCACCATATTAGAAGAGGTAGTGCAATATATTTGTGTAAAAGCATTTGAGTCAGCCAGACAAGAGGCACACGCAAGCCTGGGGGTGTAAAGAGCAAGACGGGGGTGTTCATTGTCAGTCAAGAGACTGGTGTGTCAGGCAGTTCCTTCAGCTCTGTGATGAGTATTGGAGACAGAGAAGGATCACCTCATTCCTGGGGAGCTGAGCAGTTTTTGAACATGTTTTTTTTTTGTTTTTTTTTTTTTT